>JABVZX010000001.1:7709939-7721776 GCA_020883565.1 Drosophila pachea
AAGCAAATAGCAGACCAAGCGCATTCAATTAGACGCAATAGAAAGGGACAGCCAAATTAGTTTGTCACTACGCGCATAATAAATGTCCATGCTTTAACTACAACAGTTAACTAAATGTACAATTTAGTATATATATAAATACGTAACGGTATATATTTGTGTGTGTGTGTGTGTGAATAGGAAGACTATTAACGAGAGCAAGAGGCAATGACTAAGGGATTCCTTCACCAGCTTCCACGATTCACCTCGAAGGTCTTTTGCTACACCCGGTTTTCACTCTTTTCCTCCATTTCTTTGGCTCAAGCTCAATTTGTTTACAATTGGTATTAAAACGAAAAAAGAAAATTAAATTAAATTTAACTATTAAACATATTGGGACACATCGCTTTATGTAAAACATTTATTAATACAAATAAAACCGAGTAATAAACGTTTTGCTTCATTTGGCCAATAAATTGGATTTCGTTAGGGAAGCGCTCGTTGTTAGTCAAGGGGAGATTGGGGAAATTCTGGGAGGGGGGGGGGGGGTTATGTTAATACTAAATGCTTTCGAAACACTTTGGGTCGCACCTAATAATAGAGTATGTTAGTCCAAATATATTGTTTGTTGGCAATCGTTCAGTAGAATTGCAGCACCAGCGTCTTGATCGCGCTGGCTATGTGAAAAGCGCAATCGCGCACCTCCAGCGTATTCTTGTGTATGGCCTGCTGATCCTCAGCCTCAATGGCCATCTGGAGATTCTCGCATTCGCGCTGGATGAGTATATTCTTGCGCGTCAGCTGCTTGAGAGTCTCGCGTGTCGTTTCGCTAGCATTGGGCGGCTGTGCGTAAGCAAAGAAATTTCGGATTAGCTTTAAGGTCCTTTAATGAACTCTACTTAACTCACGAGATTGGCATAGAGCGCTATCAGATCGGTGACAGCGCTGCGTATACGCTCGCCATGCGGAGCTAGGGACTGCTTGTCCGCCTCCGTGGCCGGATGCATGGCCTGTATTAGCTCCTTCAGACAGCGTGTAACTAAATCGGATCGCAGCTTCACCTCCTCGCCGAACGGTTTGCCGTCGCCGGCCATTTGGTACATGCTCGTCGTGTTGCGCACATCGTTGTTGCCTTTGGCCAGATTGTTGGCCAGGCGTCGCTCATACATGCTTGCGGGTCGTTTGATGGTCGACTGGTTCGATGAAGTGTTCGACGAACCGCTGTCCGCCGCTGCTGCAGCAGCCGCAGCAGCAGCAGCAGCTGAGTTGCCGCCCTCTGGCAACGAGAGCGGCTCGGACTCCGAGTCGGGGCTGTTGAGACTCAAATCAATGCGACTAACCAAATAATAATAATATAAATAAAATGGAAAATAAAAATGTATAAAATAATATCTCACAGTGGCTCATCGTAGACGCTGTTGTTGGAGGCGCTGTTGAATTTGCACTTGAGCTGCGTATTCTCGCTAGAGAGCTGCTGGACCACATTCTTCAGCTGATTGATCTCGCTTTTGTATTCGTTGAGCTGCTTGCGCAGCGTTTCCATTTCGCTTTGGGAGTTCGCATTGCGCGGGGGCGTGTGTACAATGGCCTGATGCGAGAGGATAACAAAAGGGGAAATCAAAGATGAAACAAAACTAAAATTAAGAAAAACTAAGAACTAACTTTGAACGGAATCCAAATCTACATAAGAGGAACTTAACGAAAATCAACTAAAAACTAACTAAATAATTACGGTACAAAAGAGAGTGTGAGTACATAGTTAAACTACACTGTTTACATGAGCAACTAATTTTATTCGAACAGTGTTCAGGGACTAGAAAAGCTTACAACTAGCTACGCGCTGAGCTCTATCATAGATCGTTTTGTATATAAATGCAGAAGTATATAGTTATATGTATCTAGTTTCAGTCTAGCCGAAGCTATTGTTTAGCTTGAGTATCTTTTGACGCATTAGGTTTACCTGCTGGGCCATTGGCGGCACCGGCGCATAGTCATCATCGCTGGCCACTGGATCGTAGATGGGCTCGTCGTCAGAAAGATTGGGATCGTGCATGCTCTGCTCGAACGAGCTGCTGTACATGGTCGAATTGAAGGGCAACGTTTGCGTTGGCAATGGCGGCGCGTCCATTGGTCGCAGATTGGCCATGTTCTGGCGACGCAGCGCATCGACGAGCACATCGGTGAGCAGTCCATTGAATTCGGCGCGATTGAAGCGTGCCAGCTTCTGGCGACCCTGTTGGCAAGATGAAGGTGAAATCAATTGCGCAAGCATGACCGAACTTTTGCGGTGCAAACCTGATTGCGTGTGGCACTCAAAAATGGATTAGCTGGCAAGAAGGGCACCGTGGCATGCTCTGCGTTCAGTGTGCTGGTGGACCAGACTAACAGAGACAGGCAGAGTATATTAGTCTGGAAGATATGAACAGGAACTTGGATGTACTTACTGGCCTCGCACTCGCGCCGATCAACCTCGTCGTAGAGATCCATGACCAGCTCTTCGAACATCTTGTTTGGCACCAGTTGTAGCTTGCCGCGTGCTATCTTCAGTTGTTCGCTAATTTCGGGGCCATTCGTTTCAGGTACGATCAAATGGCGTCCGCTCTGAAGGACGGTACAAGGATTAACATGAGAAAACAATTTCAGAATTGAAATATTTCCGTTTGGCGCTTACAGCATGATCGGGCTTCTTGCCGCCCATAAACATAATGAGTCTATCAGTGACATCGTACATGGCATCCAGCAAGCGTTCGGCTATGGTATTATGATTGTTGGCCTTGGCCAGTTCCAGCGGCGTCATAGAATTGCCATCCAAGGCATTTACATCGGCGCCATAGATCAGCAGCATTTCGACTTGCGAGGCCTGGCCAAATTTGGCTGCCATATGCAATGGCGTGGAGCATTTCTCCTCGTGATAGTAATTGGGATCGGCGCCCTGTACAATTAAACGTAATGAAGTCTCCAGATTACTGGTACGCACGCTGGCGTGGAGCTGCCGGCTCAGTTCTTGTTCCAAATTGCTGGCAGCGTTTCCGCCGCTGCCGCCACCGCCACTGGAATCATCGTCATCCTGCAGACTCGGCTTCAGCACAAAATTCAAATTGACATGTTTTGCTTTAATAAAATCCGACTTGGTCGGGTGCAGTGCATCCTTGGGCGTCGGTTTGCGCCAGCGTGGCACATGCTTGCCGCCCGACGAATTCGTGCTCCCATCCAGCAGATGGTGCTCCCACACACTGTTCGCACCGTGTGCGTTCAGCGAATTCACAAAATTCAACACAGATGGCTCCCAATTGCCCTGCCGCAGCGACTTGACGATCGAAATGTGACGGCCAAGACTGCGATGCACTGAACAGCAGTCAGCGCAGAGCAGAATGCCGCGATTTATGGAGGCCCAGGACGGATCTACCAGATAATATGGATATATGGATTGATATATGCACATTAGATTTGACTCCTTCCAATTGGACTTACCCGTTGAACCACAATCGCCACAGACTTCGGTTTGCAGTCGGGATTTGCTGCGCGACATTTTTCGTTTGCTTCCGTTAGCTGTGGGCGTGGCGCTGGATCTGTATTGAGCGTCGGGCGCTATAAATAACTTCTTATGCGCTTCGATTATGCTGCTGGCGAAACACATTCATGCATTTTTTTCCACCTGAACAAGCGATAAAATCAAATTAATTTCGAGATAAACTCGAGTGACTCAGACGAGACAGACAGAAAAAAAATATTTCTAAACGGCACAGTCTGTGAGCTGGTTACTGTCGAACTGAGCTTGTTAGCGCTATCGACACAATCATATCAATTATGTAAATTACTTTTAATTAAACGTGGCCGTCCAGTTGTAGCTGCAATTTATTCTTCTTACAAGCGTGCGCTAATTTTTTCCACTGCAGAAGCACACACACCACACAAGTGTACATACAAACAATGTTTATTTATAAAGTGGGCAGTGTTGCCAAGCTGTGTGCATCAATTATAAGATATATTTATTTTACATAAAGACTTCTTTAGACTAGAAGAAAGCCATTAAGTTAGTGTTTTTATGTGTTGAATGTATGTGTTCGTACGCAGAATGATTCGCTTTCATTTAAGTATTCATTTTTATTGGATTTCAACAACGGCTATTAAATGACCATGCACGTTCTGGCAACGCTCTGCATTTCATATGTTGAAATGTATATTCATCTCACTCGCACTAACAACACAGCTGTTGTACCAACAGCTGTTTTAACCGCTACAGTTTCAAGAATACTTCTAACGCTGTTTACGCACGTGCATAAGACAATTATTTACAATTTGTGTTTAAGGAGATAGTTGGTAATTAATTGGCATGAAAGTGTGTAATTTATACACGTCGGTGGCTTGCAATCGCACCACCGAATGTGCGGACTGGGGACCCAGTGGCTTGATTGCATATGGCGCTTGCAATGCGGTTGCGATATTTGATCCACGCGTAAGACAGAAGTAATACAATTCGGAAGTATTTATTAAAATAAACTTATATTTTAGTACAATGGCAATTCGGCCAAGATATTATTTACCCTAGTGGAGCATACAAAGCGTGTGAACATAGTGAAGTGGCTGGATGAGCAACATTTGTTATCGGGCGCAGATGATGCAAATGCAGTTTTTTGGCAACTGGACAGAGGGGGAGATAAAAATCGAATTTTGCTGAAAGGGCACAAAAGCGGAGTGAATGCAGTGGATGGTGTGCGCCGTGCGAGTGGAGCTTGGCTTCTAGCAACCGCAGCTGCCGACAACAGTCTCAAGCTTTGGCAGCTGGAACCAAGCAATGAGCTCAGTTGCTTTCAAACGGTGCAGCTAGATGGCGGCTTTTGTTTAACTTTGCGTCTTACTCTGCTGCCCAAGAGCGATCAATTGCTGCTGGCATTCAGCTCAGATGATGAGACCGTTGCTTTGTGGGCCGAACAGCCAGTAGGCAGCGGTGATGCCGGCGGCAATGTCCAAAACTTCAACTGTGTCCATAAGCTGAGCGGCCATGAGGATTGGGTGCGTGGCCTGGACTTTGTGTATGATGGCGATGATTTACTTCTGGCCAGCGGGTCACAGGACAATTTTATACGCCTCTGGCGTATATCACCTCGTAGTGAACGGCCCGTGGTAAAGAACATTTTGGATGTACTGAATGATAATGATGAGCTGCGCGTCGAGGAGAAGATTCTGCAATTGGGCGATCAGACTTGGTGTGCAGTTAGCCTAGAATCTGTACTCTATGGCCATGAAGGCTGGGTCTACGGCGTAAACTGGCACAAGAATGCAAAGGATGGTATGCTGTAGCTTATAGCAAAGATTTCAATGTATATATCAAAACGATTCTCTTCTAGAACTTCGTCTGCTGTCCGCGTCCATAGACAAAACCCTCATTGTGTGGGCGCCCACAGAGCTGGGCGTGTGGCTGGAGGAGGTGCGCGTGGGCGAAGTTGGCGGAAATTCCATGGGCTTCTATGGCGGCAAATTTTCACACGACGGTCGCTCCATTATGGCGCACAGCTATCAGGGTGGTTTTCACATATGGAATCAGAGCCCAGAGCAGCCAAAACTCTGGACGAGTAATGTTATTGTTGGCGGCCATTATGGCCAAGTGCGCGATTTGGCCTGGGAGCACGATGGAGCCTATTTGCTGACAGTCTCAGCGGATCAAACGACGCGTCTGCACGCGCCTTGGCGGCAGCCAGATAAACCAAGCACTTGGCATGAATTAGCCCGGCCCCAAGTGCACGGCTACGATATGCAATCAATAGCTTTACTGTCACGCTATAAATTTGCCAGCGCGGCGGAGGAGAAGATAGTGCGTACATTCCAAGCTCCGGCCAATTTTATTGAGAACTTTCGACACATCAGCGGAGTGAAGAACGATGGAGCAGGCGATGCGCTACTGGACTGTGAGTACCTCAAGACTCTTCCCTATCAACTGTCATTAAGCAGGGCCCTTTGTTCTCTGCAGCTCTGCCCAAAGGCGCCTCAGTGCCATCGCTGGGACTGTCTAACAAGGCGGTTTATAAAGTGGAAAGCGCGACGGAGCAGACGACATCAGCGAAGGACGAATATCCAGACAACTACTTTGTGCCCATAACGTTGGAAACACCACCGCAAGAGGAGACACTGATGCAGAACACATTGTGGCCGGAATTACAAAAGCTATACGGTCATGGCTATGAGATCTATGCACTGGATGCCACAATCGATGGCCAGGTGCTGGCATCGGCTTGTCGGTCCAGCAATGCAGAGCATGCACAGATCATACTCTGGTGAGTGGGATGCCGACGGCAGACTATATCAATTTGCATTCAATTGGCCATTGGCTTTTTTAGGAATACCTCCAACTGGAAGCAGTTACAGAAGCTGCCGGGTCACCAGCTTACGGTCACACAGTTGCGATTCTCGCCCGATGCTCGATATTTGCTTTCCGTTTCGCGGGATCGTCGCTGGTGCCTGTTCCAGCGCCAGAAGAGCGAGGACCAACTCGACAGCTATGTCCTTGTGGCCAATACGGACAACAGCAATGGCGTGCATACGCGTATCATTTGGTCCTGCGATTGGTCGCACGATGGCAAATTCTTTGCGACCAGCTCACGTGACGGCAAGGTCGTCGCCTGGACTAAGGAGGAGGGGGAGCTGAAGACAGATGCAACCAGTTCGCTGAACGGCTGGAGAGCGGCTGGCACGTTGGAGCTCAAGCAGGAGTCCATTACAGCTGTCAGCTTTTCGCATAGTTTCCTGGATGGACGGGAGGGCGTCTACTTGGTCGCGCTGGGCACAGAGCGAGGCACCATCAAACTCTATCAGCTGCAGCAGGGCGTGTGGCAAATGCGATGCGAGCTGGATAAGAAGTGAGCTGAAAGAGTTGGCAACATTCTATATATGTGTGTATTAATTGTTCCCCTTTCAGTCGTGCCCATCATTTGACCGTGAAACGTCTGCAGTTTCGGCCGGGCCAACAGCTGCAGCTGGCCAGCTGTGGGGAAGATCATTTAGTGCGAATATATGACATTTCCTTAACATAAAATTTGACTTAACTGTAATCAGGTAAAGTCAAAGAATGAAGTGTGTGAAGTGTATTGGTTTTCCTGGAATGGAGGAGTGCCTAATTAGAATTTTGTTTACTATCAGTCAAACTGTCTGTCAGTCTTCCGCATCTTATCTAATCACTGGTAATTGGTCATGTTACAGTATGTTAGCATGGCCTGACTGCTTTTGTCTGGTTGATAACATTTCGGTCCGAACATCATTTTCCGTTCTATTTAAATGCCGTTGCAGCCAGTCGAGTCTCATAGTCTTGTCCAAGTCTTTCTATCGAGATGAAAACCGCTGTTTTTGTTGTAGTCTGCGCTTTGGTGGGCAGCAGTGTTGCTGTGTCTTTGGCGCGTGCCGGGCCACCGGCGAAGACCAATAGCAAGCCAAATTCGCCACCCAAATTCGATGCATCCCAGTACGATCATGTCGTGGCTGAGGTACGTCCACTGGGCGTGAAGCAGCAGCAGGAGCAGCAGAATGCTCTGGATATTCAGGCACACCATCCCGAGGATGAGCAGAAGACGCACCAAGTGGAGCTCGTCGCGGTGGAGAAGAACAAGGAACAGAGGCCACAGCACGTTGAGGTGGCGATCAAGCAGCAGTCAGAGAACAAGCCACAGCAAGTGCAGGTGGGAATCCACCACAAGGGACAGCAGTCCGAGCAGGTCGAGTTAGAGATTAACCACAAGAAGCAGAAGCCAACACAAGTGGAGCTCGATATCCACCAGAAGGAACAGAAGCCACTGCAGGTGGAGCTGGAGATCAAGCAGCAGCCGGAGAATAAGCCACAGCAAGTGGAGGTAGACATTCATCACAAGAACCAGAAGCCACAGCACGTCGAGGTGGAGATCAAGCAGCAGGCAAAGGACAAAACCCAACACGTTGAAGTGGAGATCGTGAAGCCGGCAGTGCAGAAGCCCAGCCAAGTCGAGGTCGCCATCAAGCCGCAGCACGTCGAGCTGGAGTCGGTGAAGCCAGTTGCTGGCAACAGCCTCCTGCATCAGGTGGAACTGTCTTACTAAGTTGACCCCAAATATATATATATATATATATTGGCAATATAACAGATATCGTATATATATATATATATATATATGTTTATAATTATAAGCGCGAACTTTTCTTTGGCCCAGCCTTCGGGCTTTCAGCCGCAGTTTGCAATTTCCGCTTGTACAAAATTTAGTGAAAAGCTGGAAAACTGTGAAAAGCTGTTAAAAAAAGAAAAGAAGAAGAGCACGGCATAAGCTACATAAACCGTTGCATACTTATGGACGTTGGCGGCGCTCAGCCACGTGGCATTGCGGACCGCAACTTGCAATTTCCGTGCAGCAAGTGACTTTATGATTGCCTCGCCAACGCTGACAGCCGCCTCGCCCACGCCCACGCCCCCGCCCCCGCCCCTGTCCGCGCTCCCACTGAGGCTGCTGCTTGCGACGCGCTTAATTGGCTTTGGCTAACAGCAATCGTACGGGCCCAGCTTTCTTTGACACTTTAATTATGCTTTTGACCAACTGCAATTGTTCTGTTCCAGCTCAGTCGTTGAACTCGCACGGGATTAAGCACGCTCACACACACACACACACGCACACACACAGAGAGAGATGTTCAGCTATTGAATTGCATTTAGGCCACTTGTGTCTGTACATTCATTCGCATGTTCTGGCCATTTTTCATATGACTTCGTTTTGGGCCCGCTGCGAACAATGGCTGCCATTGCGATGGCGCAACATGCGTTTCCGTTTCCGCTGCAAGTTGCGCATAAAACTTTTGTTTAACTTGCATTGTTGTTAAACATATTTTGTTGTTGCTGTTGCCGCTGTTTGTCTTGATGCCACATTTGTTATTGCTGGCTTGCGCCCTTTTGCATTTTGTTGTTGTTGTTGTTGTTGTTGTTATTCTTTTTTTTGGTTGCAAAAATTTTGCATTTCATAAGTTTCAATTGCGCACAAGTTGCTGACAGCAGCAGCAGCCGCCGCCGCCGCCGCCGAGCTGTTGGCCGTAACATGTGTAAACAGGCCAAAAAGAGGCAAAAAGCGAATGGAGAAAGGCATGAAAAAAGGAGCAAATGTATAAAATTGGAGGAAGCGGAGAAAGCTGCAAAATACGAGAGAAATAGGAGAGCATCCGACGGCATTCATATGTGTGTCAGGGGGCGACGCCAGGCCGGCCGAGGCGAGTTTGACTTGGGTGCGCTCTCGCCTCTGCTTTCCATACTTTCTGTTTGACTTGCACTGAATGGCTGTACCCTAACACGGCGAGAGTGTTTATCGCTGGGCATGAACTTGTTGTCGCCTTTCACTTGGGTGTGAGTGTCTGTGTGTGGGTGTGGGTGTGTGTGGGTGTGGGTCGCAAGTTATTAAAGTCAAGAGACTTACGGTTTGGCTTTTTGGCTAATTTGAAGAGATCCTGGTGAAGGATGGGCATGTGAAGGAGTGGGAGGGAGAACGAGAGCTGAGGAGGGTGATAGAGATAGGCTGAGATAAAGGGAGGGGCAGTGAGAGGCACAAAGAGGAATTATGAGACAGAGGCGTAGGGAAAACGAAGAAAAGTGGGGAGAGAGAGAGGGAGAGGGAGAGATTGATCGGAACGTGGCAAGGAGTGAATGAATGAATGGAGGCAAATCTTGGTGCAGTGGGAATGGGAGAGATAAGTGAGAACTGAATCAAGAGATCAGACTAGGGGAGCAGGGAACTGAGAGAGCGAGAGGACCAAAAAAGTGCAAGTGAGAGAGAGAGAGAGACAATGAGAGATACAGAGAGACTAAAAGAGCGAGAGGGGCCAAAGCAGATCGATACAGATAGAGGCAAGGATAGAATGTGAGAGGGAGTGAGAGAGAGAGAGAGTGGCAAGCAGAGTGACAGATAAGAGCTTATAAAGTGGCATTCACCATCGGGCAGGGCATTCAGCGAGTCGGCCTTACCCCTCCGGCATGATTCATTGCAGTTTGCTGCTTTTTTCGATGAAAGATTTTTGTTTGCTGGCAGCCAACGAACGGGCTGCCACGCTCGCATATGTTGCACGCATATTTCCGTTACGTTTCGCTGCGTGCAACAAAGAATGTGCTGCCCGTTGGCCCGTTAGTCCGTTGGCCCGTTAGTCCGTTGTCCCGCTAGTCCGTTGTCCCGTTAGTCGCTGGTTCGTTCGTGATTTGTGCATTTCCGTTTTTTTCTGGCCTAGCGTGGAACGTGTGCGAATAGCCGCCCGGGCGGAAGTGGTTGCCAGGCCCAGGCTCAGGCCCAGTGGGATAGTGTAAGAGTGGGACAATGGGGCAGTGGGGACAATGGGGAGTTGCCTTCGCTTCCATGGCAACGGCGACAATTTCAACCAATTGACAGCTCGCTGGCCCAGTTAGGGCTTAAAGCCACAATTGATTAACTTAACGGACTTCGATTTTTTCTCCATTTGCAAGTCGCAGCTCTGCATCCCTAAGGGAGCGCGGTTTGATCGGGTGGGGAGAGGGTGGTGGGTGGGGGTGTGTCTGGCTGCGTGCGAAGTTTTTCAATTATCTGAACAGCATCCGGCTGTCCAGATGCGAGATGAAACAAGGTTAACATTTGCAACAACTGCAACAACAACACCATCAACAATTGCCAACAACAACAACAACGACCTGAAGCCGCCGCAAAGTCAAGCAGCGGCTTTCGGCGCGGCTCAAAAACCTAAAATTTAACAAGATAACGTCGACTGCCGCGTGGCAAGTGGCAAGTGGCAAGCAGCGTGTGGCACGGGGCACGGGGCACGGGGCACGGGGCACGGGCCAAGTAGCGTGCGGTAAGTGCAAACTTTCCGTCTGCCTTCCAAAAAGTTATGAGCATGCGAAGGCAAATGTTGCAGATTTTGATGATGATGATGAATACTCTGCCCCATAAAGTTGCCCGTCGACTTCATTAAATACTTCCCATGCGCCATTTTCTATTACAGTTTCCGGTCGCTTTAAGCCTGGCCGAATTCTTGCCAGAGTTAAGCAGGAAGTTCGTTCGCCCCCAGGGCTGTCCTAGACGGCCGCTGATAAACTGCATCAGAGCTGCTTAAATAGATAATATAGGGACTTTTTCAGCCCAGCAGGAGATGAGTCTCTGAGTTATGGACGCCCTCTCTTATTATGAAACTCTCCTGGAGTCCCAGAAAATTTGGTTAAATCGTTATAGGCTATCGCTCTAAGAGGCCGAAGAATCTCTCAATTTACAGCTCAATTAATAGTATTTCTCTCTCCCTCTCTCCTTGGTTATCAGCTCTTTCAATCCCCTTTTTTATATATTTTCTCAGTTCAGAGCTTTTACTCTGGCTGTCTCTCTATGCCGCTGATTCTTCTGTCTAACTCGTTCTCTCTTTTTCTCTTCCCACCTGCCTCACGATATATATTTTCCTTCTCTATCTCTCTCTCTCTCGCTCTCTCTCCCCATCAACCTCTCATTCTTTCGCCCCACTTCTTCCCATCTCTCTCTCTCCCCCTCTCTCACGTTCCCTTGCACTACGCCCCTCCCCCATACCTGGTCAGCTCTTCGATTTTGTCTTAAGGTTGGCCCACGTATCCTTCTCTAGTTCTAATTGTATCTTTCGCTGGACGTGTGCAATCAGTTTGCTCGACTCGCATCCATAAATTTCGCATCTGTCCGAGCTTTTGACAGCGTTCGTGCAAAGTTTTGCCAATCGCTGCGGCGCAGAAAAAGCGCAGCAAGCGTTGCGATATATATCCTCTGAAATCCTCTGACTTTATAGCTTAATTTCCGCGGCTAACTGGCGTGCCTTAATTGTTTTCCAATTAGCGTGCTGCAAAAACTTTAAAGTTCATTAAGTTGTGCGGTTTTTGTTTTGTTGTT
>JABVZX010000001.1:7808822-7819431 GCA_020883565.1 Drosophila pachea
GACTTTCCCGGCATCACAAGACTTCCAACCTGTCTGAAGACTGCACCCGATGGACGTCGTAATGTAATTGAATTGTCTGTGCGTGTATTAAACAAATTGCGTTTATACTTTCTCAAGCAAAAACAAAATCCTCAATGACTTATCGGCCTTGGCGTGCGTGTAAGCAGAATAAGTGCTCCCGAGGAAGGAAAGACCAGAAAAAGAGGCAAGCAATGGGGATAAAGCATAGGGGATTGAGGCTAGGGGATTGTATATTGTGTATTAACAAGACCTTGGTGGCGTAGCTGCTCGAATAGCAAGAGTGAAGGACGCCGGGATACCACGCAAATGTTGGCTTTTTTATAAACGTTTTCAGTAAATGTTGTTGCGCGAGTGTTGCCAAACCAGCATAAGCCAGCATAATTATTAGCTTCCATGTTATCGATAGTCTTAATTGACAGTTTTAACAAGTCGAGTCGCTTATCGATGGTAATGATAAATTTGCCAGATTTGAATCTAGTTAATTTCAACCTCGTATAGCGTGCCTCAAGTGCTGTATTTCCATTACATTTTGCCCTGTGGATATATGAATATTTTTGTTGTGAAGCAGCTTATATGGTGTTTAATATAAATGTCACGTCATTGGCAACTCAAGAAGAAATTTCAAAGAGCGCCTCCACTGACAAGAAGGCAATCAGCTCTAGCCTGGCCTTGAACAACTTTCTGCCTGGGCTTTAGCGACAGCGACAAATGGGTAGAACAACTATGAGGTAAGAGTGACTTTTTCTGTTATACACACAGCCAGCACAACATTGTGTCGATAATTTGCTTGTGCTGTACCTAAAACATTCCGGTTTTAAATCAAAAGCCTGTCGTCTCGTACCGCGGGCTCCCCAGGCAAAAGACGTAGTGATGAACGGCAGGCGTTTGCCGTGAAGGGGCTCTTGAGTCACATCGCGAGGACAGACGCAGCCAAGAACAGACATGCACGCGCAGGCAGCGACAAGCAGCAGTGACAGTCGTGTTCAAGCAAATAAGTGCAGGCTGTTATCAGTGGGCGCTGCGTGTGCTGCGAGCATGGTTTTTATCTGCCTCCTCAAGCGCGCGCGGCAATTATCGATTTTTTGGTCAAAACGGGGGTGACTGCTGCTCGATGTTGTTGTGGATGTTCTTTCATGTTTGAAATTTGAGGGCAGCTCCCTTTGAAACACATCGAACAGCTGTTGCCAATTGCCTGCATAACCTGTGGGCTGCTTCAATTATTGATAAGGAATTGCGCCATCGAATATCACGCAACAAATACCAAATACACACACACACACAGATAATCTTTGACTGTGCGTGGGTGTGTAAATGGGCTTGTATTGGTGCGTGTATTCGTTCAATTATGCACAATAGCCGTCAATTTTCCAATCTAAATGCTAACTTTTTAGAAGTTTCGGCTATTTGGACAAGAATGCGCCAGCTGTTCGTTTGGTTCACTTGGGCTATAAACTTTGGCAGTTCAGACTCCATTTAGCTCTTAACTGTCCATAAAGCAAGTTAATTAACCATGTGGAAATGTCTTTCAAGTCAATTCCTTCAATGCAAAAATTAAAAACTTTCTGTTATCGATAGTACTCCGATGATAAACAATGCTACGCAAATTGTATTTTAATCGATGATTACTCTAAAGAGTGCCCATAATAAGTATGCACTTACATTCCACAAGGCTATTAAAATGCACTAAAAATAAACAAATGCTTCTAGTTGAGTAATTACAAAAATGGCTTTTCCCATCTGCAGCATGGTCAATCAATCAATAAATTCAGGAAGTTGCAGCTTTCTGCTTGCAATCCATCATCATTTCAAATGATATCGGGACGAAGCAGACCAGAATTCTTGACAGACTTTAAATTTGACGTCATCCTCGTTTGCCTCGTTTGATTCGGTATATAAGTATTAGCTTCAGTAGAATTCAATAAATTTTTCATTAGTTGATATACACTCGGGTGCCGTTAGTCCCTTAAAAATGTGTCAAACCAGATGGTCAAGGCAGCTCTGAAGCTACAAGAATAAAATAATTATTTGCTGCATGCTTTTGGGATTGACAACTTTCACTGTCCGGTCTGATAATAAAACATGGAAAAAAGCAGATAACAATACACATCGAATTGAGTGGCTGTTGTTGCCCAGCATGCAACTGGACGTGCTCTTATACAAAGTCAGGATTATGTGTTCAGCATGTTCTATCTACAAAAAAAAACATTTCTACACATGCAATGAGTGCGACGCGGCGTATACTTATTCCTACGAGCAATGCAAATGCACTTACTGTGACTTAGACTTGAGGTGTTTGCGGTTGTTGTTTTCCTTCTCTCTCGGTCCCTCTTTTTTTAATTTAATGTTGTTGCTGCAGGTGCTGTGTGTGTGAAAGACTCGACACCGGATGTCTATGGATCCTGGGGTAATTCCTTAAGTGCTGCGACTGCTCCTTGTGGCCAACTCGTGCTGCAACTGCTACTGGTACTGCTTTTGTTGTTTTTGTTGACGTATGCGGGTTCTGTGTGTGCGTGGGTCTGTGTGTGTGAGGAGTGTATGAGAGTGTGCGTGGGTGTCAGCTCTTTACTGTTATTTTTCACACATATACACAAATCGATATTTGCGACAGCGAGTTTGCTTTTTCGCTCTAATTTCTGGCCGTTCTTTAGGGTCTGTGGCGTGCAGCACTGGGAAAAATTTAGCCTTGGCACTGGGCTCGAGTTTCCACAGCTTTCAACTTCCTGCTGGTGCAAATCTGCGCTTTTTGTTTACGATTATTTAATCAATTATTCAGTGTTTTACGCGCGTTCGCCTCGCCCGATACAATTAAATTATTCATTTAGTTGCAGGCGCCAGGCAAAAATTGTGTTCTTTTTTCTTAAGCGATTTTCACCTTATTTTTCGTCCGTTCTCCGTTCGAAATTTTCGTTCGTTCTGTTGTACACGTCGTTACAGGACCACGAATGAGGCAGAAAATTTCCTGCTGCTACGCATGTGTCTCCGATAAAGTGTGTGCGTGTGAATGTTGGGCTTGCGGCGAATTGACTACCGCAGCGAATATAATTTTGTATACGTTTCCATCATATAAACTGTTTCAATCGTCCAGCTGCTGCTTCTTTCTGCTCCAGTGGTGAAAATCGATGCCCAGTGAATTGTGTGTGGGCGAAAAAAAGCTACCAAGCTTTCCATTCATGCCGCGCATTTGCGCAATGCGCGCCAAATGGCGGGCGTTGGCCAACACTGGCCGCGCACATCGATTGACACTGTTTGGGCGCGATGTTTGAATGTTGTTTGGTTGACTTTGTAATTAATTTATGTTCTGATGGTCCGGGGAAATTTTGAATCATTTGTAATGGCAAATGCAATGATAAGCAACTACAAATATGAAAATTGCCACTAATAATTACAGTCTGCAATAAATCCATTTGAACAATAAAAAAAAATTCATTTTTAACCAGTCAACATTTCAATGAAAAATTCCCTACAATTTGCTGTTCCCTGCCAGTACATCGCGCACCAGTTGCACTGCATATTTGGCTGTGCCGGGTGCGGTGGTGACGCCGTAGCCGCCGTGTCCATAGTTGTGCACGATCTTTAACCGGCGTCCCTGGTTATTGGTCAGTAGTTCCGGCTCCACACGAACCACTGAACGATGTGGACGCAATCCAACACACTCACGAACAATTTCTGCCTTTTTTAGGCTGGGCAGGAGATCGTAGCAACGCTCTTTGATGGCCATGCTGTCATATTTGCACCATTCGGTGTTGTAGCTATCATACTGCCGGCAGCCTCCGAGCGTCACAGTCTCGAAACCGGGCAAGACATAAGTGTCAAAGTCGCCATAGAAAGCTGTTTTGATCCACGGTGCGCGAACCTTGAGCACCTGTCCGCGAATGGGGACCAGGTGAGGATCATTGCACAGTTCCTTGGCGCCCATGCCAGTGCAGTTTAGCAAGACGTCAATGTCCTTTGGCACATCGAAAAAGTTACTTACATGCTGACGTAAAACCCGGCCGCCATTGGACACAAATCTGTAAGGCAGGCGAACTTAAGTTAAGTTAGAAATTTTAGCAAGGACTCACTTCTTGGTAGCATAAGGCAGAAAGAGACGACTTTCCGTCAGACAAGTTGTGAAGAATGAGCCATATTTCCAACCACCCTGGCACAGGCTCAGCTCTTCCTCCGTGGCGCGGCGATACACTGGCAACAGCTGTTCTATGAAGTGGTTCTAGACAGCAAAACAATTATTATTGAGTACAGTCTGATTACTTAAGTACATCTGATTAGCTACCCGAACGACCGAAGGTGTGGTGCGTGAGAAAATATAACCGGACAGCTGACAGACACCAGCCAGAGCCGAATCGGTAGAGCGACGCAGCTCGTCCCAATAGTTGAAAGCATCTCGCATCCATTGCCTGCAATTGTAGGGTATATTAATTGATTGCAATTGAATTGATTTGACCCTTGCTAGGGTCACATTTACTTACTGCGTAATTGCCTGAGTGGGACCCATGAAACTGGTGCCAGGTCGAAAGATGCCCGCTGCCACATAGCTGACGGTGTCTTCATTAAAGCGATCCGCTACAACCGACACCCGCGCCGTCGGGAACTGTTGCTGCAGCTCTAATGCGCTGGTTAAACCAATAATTCCACTACCCAAGACGCCGAAATGCATTTCTATGCTTGTTGCGATATGCCCACCAGTGAAGGTAACCTCCTACTGAGGAACTGAGTGCTGCTGAGAGTGTATTTAAAAGCAATTGATGCTTTATCAGTGCATAATAAAACGCAGTTGTTGATAACCGCGATTGCTGCTATGCCCGCTTGTTGTAGCCTCCACTGTTTGGCAAACATCTTAGCTGTGGGCATTGGTAATCAATGGTATTTTTTAAGTTTACCAAGGCAGCTTATAATCTTGGCAATCAACTTATCATTCCTTTTCAATAAATATATTTAAAAATTCTTATTTTGCACTTATTAAAATCAGCTGGTTGCTGGAAAGTACTCACTTTATATATGTACTCAAAAATGTGTAAATAAATACCGAACACTATTTAGTAAGAAATTATATCGATATTTTCTGTTGGTTAGCATTGATCGCATCGCAATCGCATAGAATTTACTTTCAATTCTTCTAAAGAACATTTGATTTATGTTGCTTGATGAATTATATTTCAAACATTTTTCAAACATGCCTGTTGTAACGGCAAGTTAACTAAATAAAAAAATTTTTAGTAAGTAATCCTATAACAGCTGTTGCTTTATTAACTACTTGGTATCGATAACCCAGTCGCTGCAATTAAATACCAAAAATACGCAAATCTCAATAACAACATGCCAAATATATTTTTGCCACAGTTGTAAGGTAGCAAACACTGGCTAAGCTCTTTAAACTATACTTAAATATTGTTGGCAATGTAACATAATTATTTACATTTGTATTTGAAAATTGTGCACACAGGAATTAGACTTCTTCAGCATAACACGTCGAAGGATAAGCGGCTTGGCGTTCATAGTCAACACTGCAAACAAGCGGAAGTAAAACGAACAAAGTACAACGGCCAGCAAATACCAAGGGATATGACATCAATGTCGCCGAGTGAGGTGAGTGGCATTTCCAACCTATCCCATAACATATACCATAGCCTGGCCATGGCCCCTGTCTAGTTGGCAGCAACAACTAAATGCCCTAAAATAGGAGCCGCAATAACAGTTGTGCAAATGTTTGTCAGCTGCTGGCGCGCCGCAGTTACTGCTGCTAGAGCTGCCGGTGGTAAGTGTAATCTCATTGAAATTTTAGCGCGTTGCACAGGTTCAACGTCATCTTATCGCAACAGAGACTTGTGCAGACGCTGTATCGCCATTATCAGCAGGGTTTCACCTGCACAAGGAGGAAGTCGACAGCCTCACATTATATAACCAGTGAATAACGTTTCTTTGTCTGTACCGTCTATACATATCAACACTTTCTCCCGTCAACCGATTGCCTTGTGGGTACCAAGGTTGTGCTCTGTGGTTTCTCTCTTATAAAGTGACGTGACCCCCGGTGAGGCGACGAATGCACCGCCCCCATTTGCATCGACCCGTTTATCTTTGAGTGTTTATGCAACAAATTGCAATACTTCTGCTGCTGCTGCTAACTGTTAATATACTCGGCTTGTTTATTTCGGTGTCCGCATGAGGCGCGTTGTTTACACCGTGTAAATAAGCCTTGAAACGCCAGCGCCATCTATCGATCCTGCTCGTTACTCTTTGGTGCGTGCTCTGTTGCGCTCTACCCTGCTATGCTCTTATATCTTGCGTCTCTTCCCGCACATGCACTCATTCAGTTCGAAAAGCTCGCGGCGTACGCGCACTTCTCCCGTTTTTTGCTGTGGCTTTGCCTTTCATTTCATTCAGTTCTCGTTGATACGTGAATTCGCACGCGCGGATTTAAATTTAGCTATATTTTGTGCTATTCGGCTTGTTCGCGTATACACAAAGGTTTACACGATTCTCGTGCACTGTGTGAAAATACGCTTCTAATTATCGATTTGATTATCGGTTTGGCTAGACACAATAAGCAGCCGATTAAACGGTCAATTTCTTAATAGCCTCGGCACGCGCACTATCAATCAAGTTTTTTCTGTTTTAATTTGGGGATTTTGGGATATACAATATTTTCACACATTATTTGCTAAAAATCTGCTTAGTCTTTCTTGCGTTTTTTTTTTTTTTGGCACGCGCTCAAATTATAAACAGAAACGAACAAAAAAATGTTTTTAGAATTCGAATTTCCACACTTCCACTTTCGAGCGTACATACATAAATTATTGTCAATGTTATTGTTGGCAAAAAGCATCTACATACATGTATATATGAGTAGATCTGCAGAACCAGTTTGCTCGTGCTTGATATGCAAGCTGTGTCGCTATATAGGCTATTCAGGCATTGATTCGAAATCAGAACTTCTTACAAGGTTTCGCTGAGTATTCAAATTCGGCTTGTTTTTGCCTCCGATCTTTATATACATCCAATCTGTATGCAATGTACAGATAGAGCACAAAGCATCGAATATATAGAGAAACAACTTCCTTATGGCCGATCCGAGACAATGCGGCAGTTAATCAATTTCACCAATACAGAGGCCAACGAATTGTTGATCTTTGATCTCCGAGTTTCAGCAGCGATTTGGCCTTTTAACCCTGGCGACAAGCACACCTGCATATATACTTGATTAAACAGATAAGACTATTTAATTGTAATTAACTTATATGCCTGCACAATTTAATTGTTGTTAAGCAAGCAATTTTAATCCGCTTATCGTTTAGCCCTTGAAGTGGCAAGCAAATGGTTAATGGTCTTTCAACTGGCCCTCATAGCCTTGCTTCACTGTACTCTTGAGACGCCGTTTCGCGATGCAAACGCAAATTAATTGCAATCATAAAGTGTTGCATTGTTCGCCAATTGCTGTGATTTTGTAACGGACCATGATACATTATCATTTATAAAATTAAAAACTCAATTGAGTTGCCACACTTTTGAGGCTGCCCGCGACGGCAGTCAATCCAGAAGTGGACATAGCTCTTAACTGCTGACTGCCGTAATAATGCTTTTCCGCACACATCGATTAGTTGAAGCACAGTTAAATAAGACAGCAAAGACAAGTTAGATCGCTAACAAATTCATATTTAAACTAGTTAAATCAGTTCGCGGTGCACGTAATGGTCTTAACTGTTTCCCGAATTTCTCAGCAGACTTAACTTTTCTTTGCTATTCGACCGACTTAATTCTTCCTCTATCCAACTTAATGAAGTTCAGCTCTTCACGCTGTAGCACATCCGGCTTAATAGCTGCTCTTTGAACTAACTATTTGAACTATAGGCGTAACCAACTTAATAGGTTTCACTCTCTTTGAACCTTAGCGCTGTTAACTTAACATGCTGTTAACTTAACATGCCTTACTCCTTCGCAGCCAACTTAACAATCTTCACTCGCCTGGCTGTGGTACAGGCAAATTAACAAACTCTGCTCCCCATGGACTCTGTTCAGATTCAGAATTATTTTCTAATAGTTCGTAATGAATCTATTGGCATTAGGCTATTGTCCGATGTGCTGCCGTTGTTTTCATCGTATTTTCCACTTTCCATGCGCACTTCACGTGCTGTCGCCTAGGACACGTTTCCGCACGACCTTTGATTAGCTAACGGATCGCGTTAGGCAGGTTTGTTTGCATTGGCTGCAGAGCACAGCCCCAATGGGGCGCCAGCTAGCCAGCTAGCCAGCCAGCCAGATGAGTGCTGTGGCTCAGCTGTGTTTATCACTCGGCACGTACGTGATGCACGCGTTCGCCTCGTTCCTTCGCTCCCTCTGCCTCTCCCGGGCTCATGTTCACCCTCTCGCTCTGCTTTAGTCGCAAACAGGCGCATCAGGTTCTCCTTTGTTTTTTCCTTTTTTTTTTCTTTTTGGTTATTTATACACTGCGACAAAATGAAAGATGAACTAGCTTGCACTGACGTCACAAAGCAATGACGTAGCAGAAGCTGTGTATATATATATACATATAGCCGCACTTATTCTTATCGATTGCGGGAAGAGCAAAGCTTTTGGCGAAGGTCGAAAATTGTTGATTTAGCAATCGCAAGTTTAAGGTCGCGTTGCACGCTTCCGCCTGCCTTCACTTACCCCATTCTCCCGCCCGCCGCCCACCCGGTAAACGACACGCCCTGACAGCAGTCGCAGCAGCTAGGTGCTATTTCTGCCAGCGCAGTGTTTGTTGTCGGCTCTTGTAATGCACTTAAGACTCTTGCACTTGTGCATTTTTCTGTCGCAGTCAGGAAATCGTTTTGTTGTATGGCTTTTGCCCGAGTTGCATAATGCTGGGCGGCGGGGGCGAGGGGGCCAGCGAAGGCTAGTCCGGGCCAGGTCGTGCTGGGCCCAAAAATACAGCGAGACAAACGTAACGATCAAGAAATGAGAACTCTCAATTGTGGCTGGCGATGACTCACAGCTGGCCGCAACTGTCACTCGCTCTCTCTTTCTCTCACTCTCTCCCTCTCCTCGTGCTCTGTCGTCGCTCTGTTGCGATCTGCGCGGCCTTCACACCAGCTGCCAGCTCATCAGGGTCCACTCGACGCCCACTCGAACCGTTTCGCATCTTTATCAGCCGCTTTTATCAAGTTCATCCGAATGTTCTGGCTTCTATTTTCTTTCCGTTAATTTAGCCGTAAAAAAATGCGAAGCGTAGCAAAAAGAAATTGCGTTCTGTTTACCTCTTGTTCATTGGCCCGCTCGTTTATCTATTTACTTATGCGCGACCAATGATCTCGCATTTCGCCAAATCACTTTTAAATAAGTGCGTCGAGGGAATGACTAATGCGTGGGTATTATGGGCCAGTCCATCTAGTTTTCTACTCAACCGAATTATTACGAAGGGCTGAGCTTTTGTTGGGCCTCTCGACTTACAGAGCAATTCGATAGTTGGATACATTCGCGACGTTTCCCTCGCAAAATTTTCCGAGCTCGCTCAGCGCGTGACAGCCGCCCAGCGGCAGTTAGGCGAAAATTAGAATATATAGCTGAATATATATACTTGTTCTATATAAATATGTATATGAATTATTTTGTGGCAATAAACAAGTCTTGACACAGATTGTCAATCAGCTGGCGGCTGGGCAATTGAAGAGCGTCGAGTGCAAATGCGAATTGGCTGAGTCGAGGTTTACCTTAGAGAAAATACTGGTTTAAGTCGCACTGCCAGTATTCCGTCTGGAAAACTTTAGCTAACTGTAATGGGACGGGGAATACTGGTTTAAATATGGGTCAGAGTAATTGCCAGTATTAGGCTTGGAAAACTTTAGGTAACTCTGAGGAAAGCCAAGATAATCTCAATTGGAAATACTGGTTTAAATAGGGTGGCCACAGCGATTGGCCAGTATTTGCCTTGGCATCTCATTCTACAATTTATCAGATATTTTCGCTGTAGAAAATCTAAATATAATTATATTTAGAGTAGTAGACCCTGTAGCCTCAAGTGCCTCCGCTTGGATGCCAATTTTTTCTTAGAGGTTATGGGCAATCCTATACGGGTTTTTTGGTAAGGAAGCTAAAATACTGGTTTAAATACAGGTCAGTGAGAAATACTGTTTTGATCGGAGCTGTCTAATCAGATGTCGCCTCTGATTGGAACTCTATCGCAATTCGTATTGTATAGCATCTATGAATATTGATAGGTCTGGATAGATCCGTACCCTTTGTAGGCCCCAGACCCATGCCAGTTAATTAGCTGCCCGTGGGCAGAGCATGCCGCTAAACGAGTCGTCATCGAAATTGGCTTATTAGCCAGCTAATCCAGCTGCTGCCTCTTGCGTAATTCATTGATCAGCCGGGGAGAGAGTGCCCGAGAGAAAGATGGGTGAGTGAGGGGAGCAATGGGGAAACTGAGGTCAGGCATTTTGTGATTGATTCGTCGATTCTCGCACGTTTGCAATTGGAATTGCGATTTCATCGCGATGCAATAAATTTTCGACTAAAGTTCGTTTATTGGCCTGTTGGCGTTTTGGCCTTAATTTCGCGTTGCCCAATGAATGGTATTTGTGGGCCACTTTCTGCTTTGCGGCACCAGCCCAAT
>JABVZX010000001.1:8068847-8081412 GCA_020883565.1 Drosophila pachea
ACGATAAACACAAGCAGCAAATTGATTCAATTCGGTTAGCGTAAACAAGGAAACAACGGCAGCGGCCACCAGCTGGACCAATCTCGTGTCGGTCGGGTCTGGGCGCGCGGGCAGAGATCGCACCATGTGTCTGCGGCTTCCACCAATTGTAGACGGCGCTGTGAGCTATTGCGGAGCAGGGGCACGCCCACAAGTGCCAAAAATAGGCCACATTGTGAGAGCAACAGGCGGAGGGCGCGCAAGCGAGAGCGAGCGGGATGGCGCGAGAGAGCGCGAGAGTGTGAGAAATGCGTGAGTGTAAAAAGGAGGATTTTCCGAGCGGAACATTCAGAAGTGTTCCATAAGTGCCGCGCGACGGTTCGACCAGCAAGAAGAGCAAAAAGTGAAAACTTAGACAAATCGGATCTATATAGATCGTAAGTTCGAATTTCTGATGCCACGTAAGAAGCGCTCATCCAGCCCCATGGAGCTGTACGACGACGAATTCGACGAGGATGCGAGCTCGCAAAGTAAGTCCGCAAAAGAATTGACAGCTTCTAAAGCAAATTTCCAACTAATTTCCATCAATTTCCGTAGGCTCCCAGCCGCCGATGCAACGGAATGCGGCGAATGCCCGGGAGCGCATGAGAATGCGGGTTTTGTCCAGTGCTTATGGCCGCTTGAAGACCAAGTTGCCCAACATTCCGCCGGACACAAAGCTCTCCAAGCTGGACACACTGCGCCTGGCCACGCTCTACATAAAGCAGCTAATCAACGCGGTGGAAACGGGCACTGGCGCCGGCCCAGGAGCGGCCGGGGGCAACGCGAATCCCCATTTAAATGCCGCCGCCATGGCGGATGCGCGAAATCATCCAACAGATTGTGGCAGCTCGGCCGGCGGCATGGCGACAAGTTTTAGCTTCCACAATGCTGGACAGCTCGGCATGGTAAGTGTCAAGTGCTGCAATTGCTCGCCCTCTCGCGCTCTCTCTCTCTCTCTTTTCCATTTTGACCTCTGCCTGCCTGAGCGCATGCTGCGTATAAGTGATGTCAGTGGCACCACTTAGACAGATACGCCCAGATCGTATCCATATATCCATCTAGATGTGGCTGCGAGCAGCTGCAGCTGGACCGCCTCAAGCCGTGACAGGTGTCAGCTGGGCGCTGTGAAAGCCGCGCGCTGATAGGCTCAGGCGCAGGCAGCTCCTTGTCAGAGGGGCGACAGATCGCAATTAACCCAATTAAAATATCATTAAACGTTGCGATATGATATTGCAGAAGCTCGGATAGGGGCATATATAGCTTAAATGAATCTGACACAATTTCAGAATTTCCGAAAAATTCCTTTTTAGTATTTAAATATTTTGAAAATCTAGCGATTCGATCTTTACACTCTTAGCCAACATCTGCTCAAGTGCTTCCATACCTTGTGTAGGTGCTCTGTTCGCCCCACCCCGCCCTAGACCTGCTCCTGCGCGTCCAAAATCACATTTTGTGATTTCAGTTTGTGTCTGGCTTTCCTGTAATCAGATACTTTTGTGAATTTCAAAAATACTAAATATGAGTGACAGACTCACACGGAGACGTCGCGGTTCCGGGCGGACAAAACGGGCGAGGGAGTGCGACAGAGAGAGGAGAAACATTGGTTAGTTCTTGTTATTTTTAAAGAGGAAAGACTTTGAAGCGACCAAAGTGAATGACATGCTAAGGAAAACTGTCGCCGCTGACTCTTAGGTAGATAGTACGGGGTATACAATTAAAACAAGTACAGAGCGAAGCAATTGCAATGATCGAATGTGGGATATCCTAGGCGCAGGTCGCTCTGGTGGAGTCTAATGGGATCGATCCAGAGAGAACATACGAAAATAATTAAAATAAAGTGAGCTAAATTTGAATTCTTATTCACGGTCTGTCTGGTTCCAAGATCCCACCGTCTATATTATCATATATATTTTATTATATATTCTAAGTATCTGCTCTAATCATTTGTCTAACTCTTTCTGATGGCGCTCTTCCAATGAGCCCCTTCAAAAGGTATTTTGTTACTTATTCCGGCTATCTTCTAGTTTAACCTTTACTGTGGAATAACCCACAGAAAATCGCATCAATATTTTACCAATTCGAATACGGGCAATTGTTTATTCATTCACTCAAACTGAATGCGTGAAAATGTTGCAAGCAAATATGGTGCTCGGGCGGCGTCTTGTGGCCATATGGTGGCAGTGCTTTGTTTGCATTTGTCAGGATCGTATCGCCTCCTAAGCAGCCGCGGCTGCACCCTAATTTAACTCGGTCGCACGCGCCGCCAGCCGAGAGTGGTAGAGAGTAGGAGAGAGAGAGAGAGAGAGAGAGAGAGAGAGAGAGAGCTAGATCGAGGGCCACTCATTTCCCACCGGTTACCCTGCCTGCTGATGGGTGTCTCTTGTCTTTGGGCCTGTTTATGTTTTTATAGATACGTTAATGACGCTATTATTGTTCAACTATGAAAACATTTCACCAAAAGGGCCACTAAAAACAATCAAATTTGTATAAACAAACAATGGCGCTGTCGCTCTCATCATATTGTTCCATTTATAGCTGTGCGGTTAGCCCAAACAATTAATTTTTAATTTAACGCCATTTATATCCGTTTACAGAGCTGGCCGTTTGAGTTCCATCAGCACTTGCAACATGGCCACAACCGCAGCAATAGTAATTCCAGTGTCCCATTCAGTTCCTCGCGCATGGACTGGCAAAATGCTCAAGTGCAAAGCTATCCAAAGGCGACACGACATGAGTCGCATATGGCAAACGAATCGAATTATACAGCAATGCAGAGCGGACATTGGTATCCAACAGAGATGGACATGCAGTTGGATCAGTCGCGTAACGGCAATAGCTGTTGTGCCTACGAGTCGGCGGCAAGCATGGGACAGCATCAGCGAGGCATCTCAATAGCCACCAGTCAGGCTCATGGTCTTTAGTTGTATACGCTCATAAACTAACAAAATCGTATTGAACCCGTGATTTTCTATTCATCTCCAATGTATACAGTGTAGTAATGTATGTATGTTATGTAATTTACTAAGCCAAAGATTAGATTTATGTTTAAATACTATGAAATCAATTAGCTACTAAATATAAGCAGATCAGCGCAAACAAGTATAAATAACATATTGAGTTTGAATCGAGTGCCTAAGTGAAAAAGCTATCTGGCAGCGCTATTGACGCTGCAGCCCTGGCACACAGCTGATGCTAAATAAAGAGCCCCAACACAAAAACAACAACAGAACTAGCTATAATACATCAGCGTACATATGCGCTCGAATAGACTGCCAACAAAAGATTGATTAAAAGCAATAATCTTTGATAATTCACCACATTAACTGAGCACAACAGTTTTTAATTTCTCGTGCCCCCGCGAGTAAAGTTCACTATGTCTACCAGATAAGATTTTCGCAAGCATTTTTCATGAATAAACGGCGCTCAGAGCAAGTCCAAACACAGCGATGTGCTTTCCATATTATATTTAGTTAGCACCCGCCCGTTGTGGTAGACGCACGTGAAAGTTTCTCGTTGTGTGTGGCAGCCAAGTGTAGAGAGAAAACTTGTATTTTGAGTAACGGATTGTTGACGCGTACAAAACGAAATGACAACACTGGAAGTAAAAGTAAACCCAGACTTGCAGAAGGAGCGCAACACAGCAACCTTTGACCCTCAAGAATTTTCAATCTATTGGGCGGGTGGTGCTGAGAAGTATAGAGAGAAGAAAGCTTTAGGTAAGTTGGCTTTTGTGTACGTTCGAACACTCTGCCTTATGAGCAAACTCGTAAATTTAACTGGTTTTCAAGCTAGGCTTAAGCTCAGTTCGAGCGAACACAGTGGTATTTCGCAAGTGGCAGAGAAATATACATATTATACCTGCAGTAGCATGACAAAGCAAATGCACCACAACGATAGGTAGCTTTACAATTGGGTTCAGTTGTTCTCATATAATTACTTCAAACAATTAAGCCTTTTGAATATATTATACAGTTTGAGTTTGATTTCTCGGGTCTGGCAGCTTTAGCATTAATTTTCTGGCAACCCATCATTGAGCCTCTCGGTTGCATTGTTGTGTTTATTTTCCATAAATCATTAACCTCTGTCAACAGTTAACCCGCAAAGTTTTACATACTACTCATTAATTCATCTCAAATATCAAATTGTATGCGTCGAGGAGAACAATTCACGGCCGTTGAACTTTGTATAAAAACATAAAAAACAGCTTCCCAAGCAAGTATGACCCAATTATAATTTTCGATGACCTATAGACTTTGAATGTACTTGATTCACATTCTATAAAAGCTCTACTTGGGAACGTTATAAATCTCTTGTTGCTATCACGTTGCTGATTGGCTTTATCTAGTTGGTTTTGCTCAATCACTTAATCGCTTGTATTTAATAATAGAAAACCAGTCGACAACATGATTGATAAATGTATGAATTAATAAATTAAAACATGGCTGATGTTGTCACGTACCCACAGAAAAATTGTTTCTGGAGGACCCAGAGCTCAAGGATGACTTGCCCATATCATATATGTCACATAAGGAACTCTACGAGGACAGCTTGCGCAAAGCCTGCCTCATTGGCGAAAAGATACGCAAGCTACGTGCCGAAGGCGAGGATAGCGTCGATACCTATAGGTGAGGATAGAAATCTCTTTTCTCTGCTTTAGAGTCAAATAAATATTTCCGGTGTGCTTTAGTGCCTTGCTTGGCGGCTCCCTGGGAGCTGCACTGCTAAAGGAGGGCAACCCTATGACTTTGCACTATGTCATGTTTGTGCCTACGATTATGGGTCAGGTGAGGACTAGATATTGATTTGATCAATTTTACTTTGATTAAACTAATTGATCCTTTACAGGGCACCCTAGATCAACAGGTGGAGTGGCTAACAAAGGCTTGGGACTGCGAAATTATTGGCACATATGCACAAACCGAGTTGGGACACGGCACCTTCCTACGTGGTCTGGAGACTCGTGCTGATTATGATGCCAGTACACAGGAATTCGTGATCAACACGCCTTCGTTGACCGCCTACAAATGGTGGCCAGGCGGCCGTATGTACCCACTTGCCACATATTGAAAGGGACAATATATAATATTTGTATGTCATCTGCAGTTGGTCATACGGCAGATCATGCCATTGTCGTGGCACAGCTGTATACCAAAGGCGAATTCCGTGGTCTGGCACCGTTTATTGTCCAACTGAGGGATACCGAAACCCATAAGCCAATGCCTGGCATTGATATCGGCGATATCGGTACAAAACTGGGCATGAAGGGCGTCAACAACGGTTACCTGGGTTTGAAGAACGTCCGAGTTCCACTGAACAATATGCTGATGAAGAATCAACAGGTGCTGCCGGATGGCACCTATGTAGCGCCCAAGAATAGCGTTCTCACCTATGGCACCATGATGCTTGTGCGCTGCGCTCTCATCCGGGACACCGCTCACAGTTTGTCCAAGGCCTCCACGATTGCGACACGTTACTCGGCAGTGCGTCGACAGAGTCCAATTGATCCCAATAAACCAGAGCCACAGATTATGGATCACACCACACAACAGCTGAAGCTATTCCCTCAAATAGCCAAGGCCATTGTATTCAAGACGACCGGCGATGGCATATGGAACATGTATAATGTGCTGACTGGCGAAATAGATCAGGGTAATCTGGATCGGCTGCCGGAGATGCATGCTCTCTCCTGTTGTCTGAAGGCCATATGCAGCGCCGATGCTGCAGCTGGCGTTGAGATCTGTCGTTTGTCGTGCGGTGGTCACGGCTTTATGGATTGCTCCAATTTCCCAACTATCTATGGTATGACTACGGCTGTGTGCACATATGAGGGCGAGAACACAGTGATGCTGCTGCAGACGGCACGTTATTTAGTGAAGGTTTATGGCCAGGCGCTAGCTGGCGTGGAACTCGTGCCCACAGTTGCCTACATCAATGAGGCTATTAAGCTTAAGAAGTTCGTCAATTTCGATGGCTCCTTGGAGTCAATTGTTAAGGCATTCCAATTTGTTGCGGCCAAGTAAGATTTTTGTGCATATATCTATACCTATCTGTGTTACTTAACTGTTCTTTACAGTAAAACAAGAATAGCATATGAGCAACTCGAGCAGCGCCGGCGACAGGGACATAGTACAGAGATGGCAGCCAATTTGAGTGGAATTTTTCTAACAGCGGCTGCAGACGTGAGTAGACCAACAGATCACACGACATGGTCAAAACAATAATTACAATTTAAATTTTAGCTGCATGGCCGCGCATTCTTGGCTCATTCTGCGTACACGGAGCTATCGACTGTCTCGCGTCAAGTCTCGCCGGCATTAGCTGACGTGCTGAAGGTGGTGCTGGAGCTATACCTTGTCGATGCCTGTCTTAATCGAATTGGTGACTTCTTGCGCGTAAGCTCAATATAACTTATTCGCCTTATAAACTTGTAAACTTGAATCTATCCATCTTTTAGTTCATTGAGTTGACCGATGCGGATGTAACCAAGTTGGAAGTTCGCCTTGAGAGCTGCTTGAAGCGTTTGCGTCCGAATGCTGTTGCTCTGGTTGACAGCTTTGACTTGCACGATCAGGTTCTGGACTCCGCATTGGGTGCATACGACGGCAACGTGTACGAGCACATTTTCGAATCGACCAAGAAGAATCCGCTAAACAAGGAACCAGTGAATGATTCCTTCCACAAATACCTGAAGCCGTTCATGAAGTCGCACTTGTAGAATTATCAATATTAGGGGGTATTTCGTTGTAGGTTAAATGCCTGTTATATCATCATGTTTGTACATATTATTAAATATCTAATATATAGTATTTTCACTGATTTTTTGTGAAATTGGACTCTTGTTTTATTGATAAATTGATCAATAAATTGGTCCATCCGTATTACAGTCAAAGAAGTTCCATATTCTGTGTTTTAATAGAGCTTACACTAAACGCTTTATTAAAGATGTGTTTTAATTATAGTTGATAGATAGAGAGTGACTGTAACTCTACTTTTCAATTAGTTAGTTTTGATGCCGGCTAATTGATCTATTTATCGAATGCTGAACTGAGCACAGCCATAAAGCCTTCGGGTAGGTTGCTTATGAAGCACCAGCTGGATTCTTGGCAGTACGTTGTGCATAAAGTCGCCGCAGCAGTCGATTGCCACAGAGGAATGTGAATACTGCGATTGGTATCAGTAGACGCAGCGTTTGGAACATATTCAATTTCAACCAGAAAACGAAGAACAGCATCAAAATGCCGCCAAAGCCCAAATGGAAGCCAATTGTGCTGGGTGCAAATGTAAAGTTCGAAACATTGATGCCCAATTTGGCCCAAAATACAAAGAGCAGCACGAGTGGCGTTATGCACAAGCCAGTAAATATATCAGAGACAATGCGAGGCGGGCGCTTATCGGGTACGCGAAATTGGTGAACAATCTCCGGCAAAGGCCCCTTTACATATCCGGCTTTGATATCTGCAATAAGATATTGATTTTTAATTATAATAAATAAGTCAAACAGACCCTTGCACTCACCTCTATCCGGCTGATTGAACTTTAGCTGCACATCAATCAAAAGCCATTCAAATGAATTTGATAGCGAAGCATCGCCGACGGTCAGAAAAATGTTATATAGGCCACTTTGATAATTGAAATTCTTGGCCTGATTGCCAACATCCATGTCGAATTTGTATGCCTTGCTGCTGTCCTGCTCGGCAACGAATATAATCTCCTTGTCAGTTTCTTTGTTATGCAGGCGGACAAATGCCTGATGCACGGTAATGGGTTTATCGTTGCTCTCATCGACTAACACCGCCTTCAACAGTAGCTTTTGTGTGCTGTCGGCCGACAGGTTGCCTTTAAGTTTGTTCGGATAGCTTATGGTTTGCTTGCGTGTGGCTGCGCTTGCATCTGATTCGGCAATACCCACCTCCAGAGATTTCACCTTAACACGGCCGAGCACCTTGAATTGCAGTTTCTGTTTGTAAATACCATCGCCATTGACTTCCGCCTGATAGATGCCGCGCGCCGGCTTCAAGCTGGTTAAATCGGCAGCATAAGTAGTTTTGTCAGAGGACTTAGAAACGAGCTGAATCTTCTCAGCCAACACTGAATTATCCTTCTTCAAGGTAATCTTTGCGCTTAGGCTCGTTATAGCTGGAGACAATGGCTTACCGAGCAAATCAACGATGGCTACGTTCAATGTAGGTGACTGCGGCTCAAGTTGTCCATTTCCAATCAGCTGAATGCATATGGGTGATATCTTAGACGTACTGCTAATCGTTTTTAAGGCCTCGATTAGCACATGGGCTCCCTTTGCAGTTTGCACAGAACGACGACTCAACAGATAGTTGGCGAATTTAACAGCTTGATCGGCAGTAATTGGTGCAGGTTTATCAAAAGTCTTGGAAACGCCGAAGACTCCATTCAATATCAGGGCCGTAATGCTCAGTCCACCCTCGAATTGTAATAGTCTGCCATCAACTTCATCTGCTTGGACAATAGCATCCTCGACACGATTGGCAATAAAACTGGCGCTAGGACCCAGTTGAACGGCTACGTTAAATGCATAGCCAAGACCGCTGAGTGTGTCATCCTTCTTCAATACCTCTTGCAATCGCTTCAACACATTTTTCTGTGATGACTCGCTGATTTGAACGCCGAGCGCTTTATGCGTCGCTACACGGTAGTAAATCTCCTGAGTGGTGGCCAGTTCCGAATCCAACGAACTGTATATTTTGGACAACAATGATTCGTCTAATTTTGATGAGCAGCGCAAATTTCTAGTTGCCCCAATCAGATAAAAGTCTTTTTCAAAGTTCTGCAAATGACGGCGATATTAGTAGAAGCTGATTGCGGAGAGTTTAGTTTTACATACATTGAGTTTGGATTCGGCGTACAGCGTTGCAATTTTTTTGCATATTTCTTCCTTTTTCGCAGCATCGGTTGTTTCAATATTCAAGCTCGCAAAATAAATGGCTTGCAGATCATTGGAACTGAGACCATCGACAAACACTTTTTGCAGGCGGGTGAGATCCTTTGGCCCCAGATGACTATCGACGGTGCGAGCACACCAAGCCGTTGTCGCGGCGCACAGTACGCATAGGAGCGTGATGCCTAAAACAACAGACACGAAAATGAAATTATATTAACAAATATAGTTGACCAGGTTTATGGAATACAGCAGCGCAGTTAACGTCGACGCCGGCAAGTGACAGAGAGCGAGACGGCGACGGTGCCTATGCCGGCGTTTGCATCGCACACATGGGGTCAAACAGTCAACTTTGTCGTGGTTTATAACCGTAAATATTACCTTACCTATTTTAAACATTTTCCTATATTGTTTAGCGTCGTCAAACGCACCTTAAATGCTATAGGATAATAAATTAAAAACCAGTAAATAGCTGCACCGCCTATTCCAGCTTCGATATTTTTTACAGACACGTCAGCGGCAGTGCTGTTCTAACACCATGCGAATAAAAACTGCCGATTACGCGCATGGTGTGTACACACTTTTACTGTAATTGTGCACTGTAAACGATTATTGCAGCAATGTTAATTTTTCCGTTAAATTAAATTTATTTAATGGGTAAGCCTATTTCAAAGGGAAGGTAGTGAAGTAATGCCTACATAAGATTTTACATATAACAATAATCGAAGAAAACGAAGGAATAACGATGAAACTAATTAGGGTCCAAATTTCTCGGTACATTCCTGCAGTGGTCTGGTTATCGAATAATTCTTTCTGAACGTTTTCGAAACATCGCCCTCCTGATTATAACAGGTAATAGCTGTCGTGCAGTAAAGAGGGTACTTGCAAATACGCCTTTGGTAACGATCCTCATCTTCCTTCGGTTTATCCTTGCAGAACTCTTCGAAATACTCGGTATGGTTGGGTCCCAAATCAACCTTAATTAAATTTTTCCGATTGTATTCATTGAAAAATTCCTGCCAGAGAAATTGTTTCATGCGATTTGCTCGCGTAGCTGTAATATAATAATAATTCACAAGAATATTGTAACAAACGCTTTCAAGGTTTGGTCAGGCTCTTACATAGTCTTTTGTTTCTATAGGGTACGCCAAAGCTGGCCTGCGTTTCGGTAATACTGCCGGTGCAGGGTCCACTGCCCAAGACCAAGTGTTGCTTTTCATCCATTTCTTAGCCGTGATGTACCTTAAAATTAACTAAACGAATTTATTTTTGTGTGTACAAAGTGTGTGAGTTAATATACAGCTGAAAATTGTGTTCGAATGACTGCTTTGTCAGGCCAAACAAAGTTTCAGCCTGGCAACGGAGTAGCTTAGGCAACCGATTGTTCCGTTCGCCCCGCCTGCTCTTCTGGCGCCGTTGGCGGCGATGTGTTCTCGTCATCCTCAACGATGAGTGTCACATCCTTCGGACGCAGCAGGCAATAGTAGACTACTATGGTTGCCAGAAAGAGTATGCCGCTATACACAATCCACTCCCAGATGAAGCCAAACCACCAGGATTCAAACTCCTCATTGGCATACCAAATTGATGTCATGGTTATATTCTCAGCCAGTACTAGCACCAGATAACAGCCATACCAACGTCGAATGCTCTTGAAGCACACCCGAAACTCCAGCAGCACAAATATATAGATGTAGGCGAGCAGCAGATAGAAGAGAGTGCGGCTCCAGCTGCCACGGCAGCGCGTTTCTAGCGCCAGTGCGGCCAGCATCAGGGCATAATGGACGGCCACCAGTATGAAGAAGGCCCGTGGATAGAAGACACAAAACATGGCCAGCGATAGCATACGCATTGTGATGAAGGCTATCCAGCCAAAGAAGGCGACGGTGCGGCCAGCAAAGTCGTCCTGCTCGATGCCGTTCACGATCTTTGGGGGTCGTGGGAAATAGAAGTCAACCACATCCTTGGGCGTGAGCGGGGTGCCCTTTGGTGTCTGTGCTAACACCAAGGGTGCGCTCTCATCATGCTGCTCCTCGGCGACTCGACCGATGAGTACCTTGGGCGGATGTGGCATATGCTCCTTGATATACAGCTGTGCATTCACCACAAACATATCCTTGAACGTCTCCAGCTGGGAAAGCGGACGCGTTACGCGTCGACTGCGTCTGTGCTCGGCGTCCGAAGCGGTGCGGCGCAGATCTGGCGCTGCCGGCGGACTGTTGTCTGTGGGCAGCCGTAACTTGGGCAACGCAGGAGGCGCTGACACTGGAGGTGGCGGCGGTGCTGGTGTCTCCGGCACAGTGTCCAGCACCTCGATGCTATCCAAATGCTTCATCTCTTCGCGTCTCAAATGCAATTTGGGCCTAATCTGGTATATCTTATCGTCGTCCGTCACATTCCCCGGCGCTACTGTGGGGGAATGCAGCAAAGCTTTTGTTTCCAGTGTCTCCATGCCATCATTGTCCACCTCATCCTGGCCGCTGATGTGCAGCTCATGGGTGCCAATTGCTGTGACCTCGTGTACCCAACGTGACCCGCTTTGTGTACGCTGTCGCGCATGGAAATTCTCCATGATCTTCTCCGACTGGGGAAAACTGGTGGTCACCGTGCGCTCCGACTCACGTTTTCTACGCTCCACCTCGCCGCATAGCCGCTCGTTCTGCTCCAGGCGGCAGCGCTGTGCGGCCACCTCCTCTGCCGTTGCCCAAGGATAATGACGACCAACGCGGCGCTGGCTCTCGATGCGATGATAGCTGGTGGTTATGCCAGCCAGATCGATTGCAGCGAACACCAGGCACATGCCCTGCAGGGCAGCTGCAAATGGAAGCTGGGAGTTGGCATGAGCTGCCCCACTGAAAGCGCTAAATCTGTACTCACATGTCTCGTAGTTCCGAAAGATGTCCTGGGCGAGCATATGATACATTTGGAGTATAATCTGTGGTGCGGCCTGCGCATAGGCCTGGATGAGCAGATACAGCTCAATGCTGGACGTTTCCGTGGCCTTCGCCAGGCACATCATGCGCTCCGTATCGTCCGTGTCGTGGAAGAGTGCCTCCACCGACCAGAACAGGCGCATGCTGTATCTGCAGACGGCATGCACAAGTTAACGGAGCCCTCGACCATTACAGCCAGCTCAACTCACCTGTAGAGCACGGCGATTGGGAAGAGCAGCAGCTGCAGCAATTGCCTGCCGCTATCCCGGCACCTGCTGTCACCGCTGCGCTGCTGCCGTGAGCAGAGCACCAGCAGAAAGGTCAACAGTGGGGGCAACAGCACGAGCACCAACGTGCCCGCTCCGTAGCCCGGCTCGTGCTGCCGGAAGTGCTGATAGCTCAAGGCCGCATCCGTTGAGGTCTGCAGCACGAAGAGCAGCATGCCCAGACAGCTGGGTATTATATAGGAGACATAGATACGGGTGCGGCTGCGTATCGCGTAGCCCAATATGTGTGCTGGCGGATCGGCCGCATGGCCCAGTTCCACGCCCATAACGCTCTAGATCCTGAACACTGCTACTCAATGCGAAGTATTCGATTCACCCTCTGGGACATGTTTCGGTTGCGAAATTTCAATTTGTACTGCGGCTCTATGAGTAAGCGCCGCTCTTGCGGTTCTCTTATCAATGGATGGACGACT
>JABVZX010000001.1:8081476-8093085 GCA_020883565.1 Drosophila pachea
CTGAATGGGTCTTGTGCGGCGCAAGGTTTGTTTATGTTTACGCACGCAAGCTATGCCGCTCAGAGAGCACTGGCCATGTGAGTCAACTGGGCGGAATACATAATAAAGTTATATATATATATATAGGTATATAACTATGTGAAGTTGCTGTTGTAAATACTTTATTGAACTCGTTTTCGCTTCTAATCGTACCAGCTCTTCTTCATCCAGTTGGAAGGCTTGCACGGCTCGTCCAGCACCACAAAGGAGCCCTGCTGCTTTTCGGGACTCTGTTTGGCCCGGCGACAGCCGACTGCATACTTGGGATTGCCCTCAACGATGGAGGATTTATCGCGGCACTTGGCAGCATTTTGCAGCACCGAACCGCGTCTTCCATATCGCGGTGGTTGCTTGGCTCCGCCGGTGGCTACGTCCTCGAAACTGGGCACGATCGTTGGCTGCTGCGTCTGCTTCGGCTGGCGTTGTCGCGAGGGTCGTCGCTTGCTCTGCTTCGGCTGTTGCACGGCGTCCAGCGAGGAGTCGGAGCTCTTGCGCAGATTAACACCTTCGCGAGAACGCTCCCGTTCGCGCAGCTGATAATTGTACTGGGCGCGGCGGTACTCGGGCGTGGCTGTTAGTTCATCGGCTGTCATGCTGCTGGCAGCGGCTGGCCGCTCCAGGCGTGGGCTCGTGCTGGCGTTCATCGTGCTGCTGCTGGTGGTATTGTTGTTGTTGTTGTTGTTGGTGGTAGCGTTGGCGTTGGCTGTGTTGTTATTGTTGTGGCTGTTGCTGGTGGGCAGTCGAAAAGAGGAGACCGGCTTGCGGACGACGGGACGTGCGCGTGGAAAGTCCAGGTAATTGTTGCGATACTCGGGATTGAACTCGATCTTGCCACGCAGCCGCAAGTACGGTTCCCGCACCTTGCCACGCTCCGGCATCTCGGTGATGTGCGGATCACGGAAGCTCTCGTAATACTCGGGCACCTCCTTGGTGAATTCGCCGCGCGGCCGCAAATGATCGTCCGTCTTCAGCGGCTTCTCTTTGGCCATGTGCTTGGGTGGGACATTGAACTTGTCGCGATATTCGGGCAAATCGCTGCCACTGGGCAGCTGCTCCGGCTCCTGTTCGGCGCCAGAGACGCGCAGATTGTCGTGCTTCTTGATGGGAGCGCTCTTCGAGTAGTTGGCATACATCTTGAAGCTGTCCTGGTACTCGGGCACAGCATGGAATTCGCCTTGCATCTTGATGCTGCTGATCTGCGGTATGGAGTGCGCCTTCTCGATGGGAAACTGCTCCACAAACTGGCGCTTGTACTCGGATGGCGTTGCCTCGTACTGGGTGCCCTGGGCACGCATTTGCAGGTGGCAGCGATTCTGCTCCTGGGCCGCAACGTCCCGCTTGAACTTATCGCTGGCCAGGCGGCTGGGCTGCTGCTGCTGCTGTTGCTGCTGCTCCTTGTCATCGCGAAACATTTGCCTTGGCAAAATCTCCGCGCCGCTGTCCACCATGGGATGCGTCAGGTACGAGGAGCTCTTCATGATCGCTGGCTCCCAAACACCGCCCAGCGCCAAGTTTTCCGGATTACGCACTGGAAACGTGCGTGAACTGTTGGAGAAGGCGATTAGATAACCAAAGGCAGCTGGAAAACTTTACTTGGAACTTACTACTTCAGATCTTCGGGCGTGTACCAGTGATATTTCTCCTGGTGCTCCGACAGCAGCTGCATCAAGCCCTCCAGGCGCAGCGATGTGGCACGCCGCAGCAGGGTACGTGGTCGGGTGTGGGCGTGGCCCTGACAGCAATAGTGCCTACGATATTCGCTCTTCAACGAGCCAAAGGATAGCACTGGCTCGTGCTCGCTGTTATATAGGCAGATGTTGCTCTGGGTATGCAACTGCACCGGCTGGCGGCGGCGGAAGAACTTGAGATCGTCGACGGCCAAATGCTCGTGCAGATGCTTGATGGTAAAGCGATCGCTGTGCTTCTGGCTGGCGGTGAGGTCCGGTTCCGAGAACGAACGGCTCCAACTGAAATCCGCCTCGGCACTGCGAGCAATACGGGTTGTTAGCTTCAAATTGACCTGGCCCAAATGGCGGAGTGGGGGAAGGGGAACAGGAGGCAGACCCTTGGAGGGAGGACCTTGGCTACGTTTGGCGTCGGCGTTGCCATTGGAACCAAATAACAGGGAATCGAAGCAAAATCGCTCAAAATGGCAACAAAAAAAAATAATGAAATGTCCTACTGGGAAAAGTCTAAAGATGGGCCTGATCAACTTGAGTATACCCTGTTCAGATCAACTTATTTTTACATGCAGTTGCTGAATGAGTAATAATAATAATAATAAATTCAATAATGGCAATGCCAATGACATTGATTGTGATTATGATTATACTAACAATGCCAATGCCAGGATGAGGATGAAAAATGTTGATCAAAATATTAATGATAATAATTCGTCCTCTCTCAACCTTTCTAATGGCAATCCTCTCTAACATAGACTACGACGCAGGGCAAGACACACAGGCGCTGGGATAGTGGAGTTCAGCTAATGCTGCCTTATGAATAATGCCAGAGCGCCCAAGCCTTTGGTCTATAGCTCCTCTAAAGGAATTTTTCATAGCGTGCCAACACGCACACAGCAAACAAACAAACAATCAAACACAGGCGCTTCACACACCTGCCGGCATGTGTTGCTATGCACAAGCAAACAAACACACACACACACATACACACACCTATCTTCCAGACAATGCAGCAATTTGCTACAAATTAGAAAAAATTGAAAAGGGATTTCACTCTGGACAAAATCAAAATCAATAGCTGTCAATTAGTTAGAATGCATTTGCAATACCGTCTGTCTCTGTCTCTCTCCCTCTCCCTCTTTCTGTAAATTCTGCTTTTGCAAGTGCCAAGGACTCATTAGAATTTGTTCTAGCTGCGGCTAATTATAAGAAGAAAATTACTGTTACCTAGCTGGGCTTGACTATATACATATGTCTGCCTATATATAGAGACGCACGACATATGCTGGATCGCATGCAAATGGAAATATGCACACCTGTTGCCAATGTGTTTGTGGCTAGCACATTTGCATATTTAATGGTAGCCAGATTTGCATATATGCATTTGCAGCTATTTCTTGAACTTCCGATGTGTAAAACCATTAATCTTAACCTGTAACGCTCTCCGAAAAGGCCAAGCGCGTCAGTGAAAAGCGGCTTAGCAAACCAGGCGAAAGAGCTTACACGGCATTTAAAAGCACTCCTGATATTATAAAAACTAACAGACCTATAGAGATAGTATTTACTTACTCTTTACGTGTAAATTATCCAACATTATTTCACTTAACAGTTCTAAAATAACGTTTTATGAAATTCAGCAGGAATATTTAATTAATACACTACACAACACACTACACAGAATCCAACCACTCGCACTGAGGTGCAGGCACCGACTGATCAGCCTGCGCAGCTGCCTCTCTCTGGTAAGCGGCACTTAAATGAGTGGGAGCAGGCGAACCGCTTCGTAAGTTCTCAACTGCACATTTCTGGCATTCGCTCTTTGAGTTGCTTTTTAAAATGGTTTGACACTCCCAAACGCAATGCAACCCACTCGCACTGAGGAGGAGACATCGACTGATCGACATGCGCAGCTGGCTCGCTCTGATAAACGACACTTATACAAGTGAGAGTAGGCCGAACAGCTTCGTAAGTTCGTAACTCAATTTTTCGTATTTGCTCTTTGAGTAAGAATAACCATTGAGTGGATTTACAAAATATATTAAACAACTGCATAAGAATAATCTGAGTTTAGCTTCGTTCAATGTTAACTCTTCCTCTTGCTGGTGCTGCGGTGAATGACATCCTCAATGCAAACAAATCCAAATGCAGAGAAGTAATTATGAGTAATCATTTTTTGCAGCATAATGGATCTGTGTTGAGTCAAGGAGGATGTCCACTCCTACATATACATACATATGTATGGGTGTATATTCGTTTACATGGATATTCATAAGTTTTTATTACTGTTCCAACAGCGCCACACGCCATAACAGTGCAGAGTCGGCCTCGGCCGACTTCTGAAATAGTTATGCATACGAAATTTATTTAAAATAAAATAGCATGCTGGCTGATAGTAAACGTCACACATTATGATTGCCAATCAAAATTGTGTTGCCTGCGCGTTGGCTTAGTATCAGTTCTGGCCAAAAAGCCAGCTGTCAACTGCAGCTGGAATTGCGTGCGTGACTGTTGGCCCGAAACGGAAACGGAAACAGACACAAACGCAAGCAACTGCAGCTGCGAGTGTTAAAGGCGCCCAAATCATGTCGAGCCCACGTTTATAATAGCAACAGTGCCCAATGGCTGACCCAATTTGCCACCCACCACAAGGTATTAAGTGGAGGTGGAGCACATAAGGCTCTGAAGGGACGAAGTGCAGATACCCTGCCTGCTTATATATATATATATATATATAAAAAGATATAAGACGGTATACGAAGATGTCCAATATAGAACTAAGATCTTCAGTGGAGTTATCCACTCCAAACGGTATTCCATCGAAATTGAAGTTCTGAACAGTCCCTAAAATATGCTCTTTATTTCAGTTAGGGTATCTGAGCTTCGAAATCTAAGCTAACTTTCTTGCTTTGTTTTCAAAATACTTTTATTTTGCTCCCCAACTGGTCAAGTCCTCTAATCTTGACAATGCGAAATGACCTTTGAGAAGTTTTGCTATTTTTACCACTGTTGACCCAGGCGTAACGCAGACCCATTTAAATATGCTAATCAATTGGCAATTACAGCGCTGAGAACAATAACAAGCACATTACACACACTCGCTCTATCTCTCTCGCACATACACACTCTGCACACATTGCTCAGCACATAATGATATAGATTTATGGTCGGCATTTAAAGAACATTTGCATGTCACGCCACAATACGTATACGTAATGCAGCAGACATGAATGCGCCATTATGTTAACCTGTATGCATTGTCCAAGGCCACGGACTTGCGACCCAATGACTCAATTATTTAATGACTCGACCAATGACTTTTACCCATCTCCATTTTTCCAGTTCATTTCGAAGCTTCACTTCCTAATACTTGGCACACACGGCAGCAATCGAAAGCGAAAGCATCTGCGCTTAAGCATTTTGTAGGCCCAAATGTTCCTTTTATTTTGGTCACTGTTCGTGCCAAGACAACAGTGAGGAAGACGTGGCCGTGCGGCCAACTAAGCGCGAGCAACAACTTGACCACACGGATCGTAAATTCCAACTGAACCCGAAGCACTACTTCACACGCCAAGCACCGCTCCTGCCAGCTGTATATAAGCATGTGTGTGTGTGTGTGTGTGTGTGTCCCTGGGTGCGCACGAATGGTGTTGTAGGTGTCAGACTTGAAGCGGGCCGCAAACATTTCAGCTGATTTGGCTTCCAGCTGCTAGCTGTCAGCTCGTGGCGCGTATGTTTGTGCGTTTGTGTTTGTGTCCTGCATGCATCCTTAATGAAGCCTGCTGTCGGAGGCTCTGCCGAATGCCAGCACAAAACAATTGGCAACGCAATATTCAATCTGGATAATAATTTCCGCACAGCCAACACGCAATACCCAACAACTGGTCGAGGGGCTTTCAGTTGTCATAAACTGGGCGCCACTTCCGGCGACCATCTGGGTCAAGTGCAAAGCAATTCGCCAACGGATATGTCTTGTAGTTAGAGCAAATCTGATTTTAAGCATTGACTCCTTTTTTCTTATTTAGCAAATGAAATGTTAAGTATGCATTCAATAGTTCAACTAATTGATATTTGGTTGTTGCGACAGCAGATTCAAGTGTCAGATCTTCGAGAGCCCTTCCCAGCGATCGGGTACAGTAATGAAATAGCGATCCATGGCGTCAACAAAGCGCTCCTTGTACGGCTGTGGCGCCACAATTGTTGCCTTGCCCACACCGCCGCCCAGCAGGCCCGACTGCTTAATCAACGATTCCAGCTTTTTATCCAGCGTAAATGTGCGCACATAATCTGAGGAGAGGAGTCACGAAATCAACTTCTGCAAATGTTGTTGTCTTTTGAAGAGATTAACGCACCTATTATGCCCAGTACAATCATATTGCGTTTATCGTCTAAACCCACCAGCAGGGAGTAGTCCATTATTTTGTTGCGCTCCAGAAACGAGGCATCCCTTTGGATGGCATCGCGCAGCACGGCCTTGCTGTGGGACAGCACGTACAATGGATTCGACCAAGACACTGAGGGGAGAGCCATTGCTTAAGCCATTCCATGCTATAGTTTCTTGATATCGAGGATGCACTTACTCTGCACTAGATTCTCATCGAGTAATACTATTTCACCATTCATATTTGTAGTATCCACGAGACGATTGCGCTCCGAGCCCTTCAGGTCAAACTTGTCGGATATGTTGCGGCCATAGAAAAGATTCTCCATGACCAGCAGAGATTTCTCCACATAGCAGCTGTGCATGTTGCAGAGGCAGAGGATTAGCATTTGGATTTCGCACAATACGCTTACACTTACTCCTTCTTCTTAATGCAGACCTTGAAGACGCCAAAGATCTTGGCCAGCAGCGAGGGCTGCTGCTGCTGGCACTTGGCTATGTATTCAAAGTACTCGGGCGCAAAGTTATCAAAGATTTCTCTTTTGTTCATTTCCTTGAGCACGAAACGATCATCTGGAATCGATAAAGTGGAGGATGAATCTCTTATGGGCAACATATTTTAGAGCTTACCCAGAGTTTTGCAGAATTGTGAACCGGACTTGCCGCCCCGCGCCTCCCAATGCACGCTGCTGGACAGGCTCCGGGCTAGGGCGATGCGTGACTCCTCCTCGGCGTCGACCTGCTCGCTGAACGCCAGACCGCTAACATCGCTGGCCTTGCGCACCAGCTCAATTTCGGAACCGTTCCGGTTCTGTGAGATTCTCAGTTCTTCACGCATTTTGTTCTTCTCCAGGCGACGATACAGCATTCGGTCCATCTTGGGCGGGCTGATGCACTTGGCACGCATTGCATCGAACTCGCGCGCAAAGTATATGGTACACTGGAATTGGCAGCCCGGGCCAAAGGAGATGGTGACATGTGGACTGGGCTGGGCTTTGGTCTTATTACGCTCATCGGACTCGACACCACTCGCCGACGCCGTCGCCGTCGCCGTCGCTGACGGCGCCGCCGCCGCCGCCGCCGGCTCTTCGGCATCGCTGTCCAGCTGCTTGTGCTTTGGCTGCGGACTGGAGTTGGCATCTCCCACAGCTGCTTCGCCAGCATTCAGATTCGCAATGCAACGCTGATACTCGGCTGAGGTTAGGCTGTAAGCGATTACTGAACTGAGATCGTTCTCGCGCACCAGCACTGGTATGGATCCCATCGGCAGCGTCAAATGTTCCTGCGGCGAAAACGGCGACTGTAGCAAATTTGCCTGGCTCGCCGTTTGACGACGCGTCAGCAGGCGCGACTTGATGGACTTCTTTATGTTAACTGTTGTGGCGAGCATCTGATCAACAGTCATCTTCCTGTCCCCTTCCGGATTCTCATCGCCTGGACATTCTGTTGCTGCGGTATCGAGCGGCTGTTGAGCCGCTTTACTCTTGGCTGTCGCTTGGTTGTCCACGGCATCTGGCTGCTCAGGACGCAGCTCCTCGGTGCAAATGGTGCCGGAATCGATGTGATGCGATTGCTTGGTATGCTTCTGTGTCAATTGCTCCATCTCGTAGAGGCGCGGGCCCCACATCTCGATATTATCGGCCAGCACACGCTTGGCCATGATAAGCGCATCGGAGATATCATAGGAGTTGACCAGAGGCTCCGTTAAAAGCGTGTGCACAATTTCCACCTTTTGCTTGAATATAAACTGATCCTTGGTTAGAGTCGCCTTCAGTGTGGACACCAAAGGTGAGTTCTCCTCTTCGCTGGCCAAATCGGCAATGCGTTCGTGTATGCGCGTATATACCTCATGGCCACGTATCGAGAAGTTTTTGATCTCCTCCTGAACCTGGACACCGTTGAATGGTTTCGGCAACTCCAATTGAAGCGTCAACGAGGGCAAATCCACCTCCCACACATCAACCGACTTGTATTGAAACTTGGCGCCAACACCACGAAAGCTGAAATAATGCACGTAGTCTCTGTGCAGCGAGTCTTCGCACTGCTTCACAGTTTCCCCGCCAGTGTCTGTGAGCGGTCGCCGCTTGTAGGCGTGGCCATGGAAACGCATCTCCAGATACTTGGCCAGTGACAGCCGCTTGGCCGCATCCGACAGGGGTACCGAAGGCGTTGTGGCATTGCAAATGCTGCACCAGGACGTAAAATAGATGCGCGTGGGATCGGATCGTGTCGAGTCCTCTGTTAGATAAACATTCACACAGCCCCGAGAGTGAACATAGCGACGTACATGGCCCAGCATGGGTAGATTGCATGACGGGCACATCGAATTGAAGAGACAGCAATAGCGTTGAAGGAACTGCTCGAGCATGATATCGTGCTGGCCATAGAACTTCATATCCAAGAGCATGGGTAACTTGCAGAAGGATGAAACGGCCTTGGGATTCGAATAGAAGCTGCAGAAAAGCACCGGCAGGCGCTGATGATTCAGCGGATCGAGTGCATCCTTGAACAGCTGCTCATCGGTGACCTTCTGCGGTCGCTGTATGATCTCTCCGATTCTCTTCTTCGGGCGCAACACTACAAAATGGAGAAACTTAGAAGATGCCTGAAAAATTATATAGGATCGATCGATGGTGTCTTACTTGGAAGTTTGCCCTTGGGAAAGCGTCCGCCAAATGAACGAAACTCCGCCAGAAGCGTTTGTATATCCCGACTGGTCGCAGCCGAGGTAATCTTCATTTTAACAAAATCATGAGCCGGCAACAGTTGCTGTTCATTCTCCTTGTTGCCCGGCTCAGTGTTGGCCGCTTTAAGCGGATCTCCACCTTCCAGACTTTCGGGACGCTCCAGTGCGCTGGGCGCCTTGGACCACTGCTTGGAAAAATACAGCTCAGCTGGAAAGAGTTTGCGCAGCTTGCATTTGCGCCCCTGTTCGGTCTCCAAATAGGGCAGCGGGAATGTGAGAAACGGACTCACGGACAGCACCGTCGAGCTGAGGGCATTGCGGAAGCGATTGTCATAGCGCATTTCCACGGCCAGAGCCTGCACACTGAGATTGCTGGTAGCCTCCGACACAGATTCGATCTGTGATGAGCGCAACGGATCCGTAAAATCAGACACATTCTCAGTGACAGCCGCTGTAATCTTCTCCTCGGATTTCCGTTCAGCCAGAGGCCGCTTGTGCGACGAACGCAGCTGTGGTTCCGCCTCGCTCGATGGCTCCTCAATGGCATTCTCTGCATCCGGACTGGTTTCCTTGGAGTCGAATATGGAAGCCTTGGGTGTGAGGGGCTGAGCGTATTCATCCATCAGAAATGACATTTCTAGACGCCAGTTGTAGCGGGCAAAGAGCAGAATGGAAGCCACCTTTTTGACGCGCGTCAGCTCCGCATTGTTGCCGCCGCGCAGAAGACAGGTGTAGCCGCGTGGACTCTTCAGCTTCTCGAAGAACATGAGCGTCTTGCCACCGGGATAGGTTCGTATATAGAAGGCATTGCAGAAGCCCAGCCTGGGCATGATTATATTTGACTCAATGGAGCTGACAATGTCACATTGAAGAGTCCGAGCGAGTCTCTCCATTACAGAGAGCTTGACGTCCAGGACCAGGGTAACGCCGTGAGCCCGCAGCATATCCTGTGCAATACCGGCAACATTCTTGTGAACCAGCACAACGTTCGGCTCAAAGTGCATGATGCGGGCACATACGTTGCGCAGATATTCCTTCTCCTGCAGCAAAACTGTCTCGATGGTTACAAATTTGCCCTCGATACGCTCATAGACTATGGGGCACTGCAGCAGTAGGATGCGTGGATGCTTCACATGCGTGGCCATATCCTTGTGAGCGACGTTCTTGGAGAATGCAACGCCGTGGACAATTTTCGAATCCTTTCGTCCGCCGCCTGGCACCTTCTTAAAGTTGACATAGTTGCGTATGTCCATGAGGTCGTTGGTGCAGTATTCGGGCTTGAAATGATTCGCCACTGTCGAACAGAGCGTCTGCAATACTTTGCCCCACTCCTCGTCCAGCTGATGGGCGTGCAGCAGCTGTGCAAGCAGCTGCTCCTCGTGCTCACAGTACGATTCCAATAGTTTTGTCGAGATCGTTGTAAAGCTCATATCATTCTCCAGCTCCAGCTCCTGGGCAGACTGAAAGCTCAACGAGAGATCCATGGACTTCGGCGGCTGCGGCTCAGCACTGGTATCAAACTGTGGACTAATGGGATTTGAACGATCTTGGCTTCCCTCCACTGCTTCAGTAACCGCTGTACCGGCTCGTGTCAGTTCTGCGAATCTATAGTGCAGTGCGGCATCAAATTCCGTCTGATCAACATCGGGTACAATGGGCTCGAGAAAGCCGGCTGCCAACATGGCATTCAGTATGGCCACCGCCTGCATCTCATTGGCCGACTTGTTGTTCGTGTTGAGAAAATCGATGAGTGTTTGGCCACAGTTCTGGAGCGGAAGCTCACGCTGCATTTCCTCGTGTAAAGTGATTAACGAATTGGATTGCTGCAGTATAAACTTGCGATCGTCCATGCTCAACATTGTGTAGTTCGCCTGCGAGCTGAAACGCTCCTCCTGATAGCCTAAGGATGTTTTCCTTGACAGCTGCACGCGCTGCTTCTGTGCGGACCGAGTGCTCGGTGTATTATCCTGCACTTCCAGCTTGTTGGTGAGATGTTGCTGCAATGCCTGCATATTCTCATCCATGCTTGAGCTGGAAGATTTCAGTGAAGTAAGTACAATCTTGGAGCAATAATTGCACACCCTCAGGTCACCGTCGCAGCGTATAATACTGCCGGGCACCACCTGATTGCAACATTTCGAGCAGAAAATCTGACCGCATAGTCGGCAATGATGCTTCCGACGAAATGTTGAGAACTTTAGTGCACAGTCATAGCACTCCTTGGCCTTGGAGTCTGGCATCCACAGACGCTGCAGATCTGTTTCTTTATAGTTGCGCAAATCCTTAAAAAAAGAGAAGAAATATCAAATGTCAATATATATTGAACATCTTTTCCAGGCTCCACTTACATTATTATTCTTGGCCGCGACAACATTGCTGATGTGTTTGAGCACGCTTGTAACGGTACGTCCCTGATTCGCTTCACCTGGCAACTCATCGATACGCTCGTTGGATTCACATGATGTCTCAATTGTAATTGCTGTACTGTTGCTCGTTTCACTGTTGTTGTTGCGTAGCTTCAGCGTTGTCGGCGGCTGTGGCCGAGCTGCATTCAAGCTGGTCGTCGAGCTGCAAGAGGTGAGTTCGCCGTCCAGATTTGCACTGGCTGTGTCAGCGGCGTTGGATGGTTTGCGCTCGTCATAGAATCTGGATTTTCCCACGTGGACACTGCTGTTTGTGCCGCTAGATATGTCGTTGACCGTATTATAGCTTTGATTGTAAACGTTTTGAATTTTGTTGACCACACGATCGAATAATGATTCGGGCTTATCTTCAAAGTTGCGTGCGAATTCGGTTAGTTTACTAGGCGAGTGTAAATGTTTAT
>JABVZX010000001.1:8242080-8253462 GCA_020883565.1 Drosophila pachea
GATTCAAAGTATAAGTTTCATCTATGCTACTTTTGCAGATGATAACAATTTGCAACCTTCGGCACATCTTTATTAGAGAGAGCCCGCGTCACACATATTAGCTCTATATTTAAGAATAGCCAAGAACAAGTTTATTTTATAAAACTAGCCGGTTTTCACATGCCTTTCGAAATGTTGCGGCAACATGGAGCCAACAGAAATGTTGCCAACGCATGCTGATATCAACATTTGCGAAGTTGCAAAAAACAAATCTAATTACACAGAGGTGCAAAATATATTTAAAAATTTATCAAGAACATTTCACCATAAATACATTGTAAAATTTTGTTTTTAGCTCTTCTCCATACCTAATGTACGTTTATTCGTTTATTCGAACCGCATAAGGAATATCTCAACCATAAGCTTCCATTTTTTGTTCGTTGCAAAAAGCAATTGAATCTTGTAATCGGCCTGAGGCAGTGGTAATTTCTGCAGAAAGTCATCGTTGTACACCAAATTATCCACAATGATATCGTGCTGGGGAATCATAATATATAAAAAATACATATATAATATATGATACGACATATACGATAATTTACTCACGTTGATTGGGCAAGTGTGATTGAAATTGGATTTGGACATAATGGCCGACAGGATCATCGATTCAACTGTAAGTTTATTAGGGCGTGCCAGAAGTTGGCACAAGTTGCAGGTGGAATTGTGCAGGAACGGTTGATAGCTACTGTAGCGACGCCATACGCTCCAGTTGATCTGTGGTCAAGTTTTTGAGATCTATAACCATAACCATATATATGTATAATTCTCACTCACCTGGATATTATTGATCGGAACCTTGAAAAGAGATATATTTATGTCCACGGCAACAACACCTCGCTGTAACAGATTGAGCTTGCACTTATTAAATTTCGAAAAGGCCGGATCGTAGCTAGTGCACTTGAGATTAGTGAATCTGGACTTGGGCGGACGGCAATGGACCGAGGCGATAATCATTATAAGGAAAAAGGTAAATAGTTTCACTCTTGCTGACTTCATAGCAGTTACTCTAGTGAACAGTTTTGGGAATTCTATCATTATTTAAATGAAATCAATGAATTATTATCGATTTCAATTTCAATTCAATTAATCGCTGTTCATTAAAAGTGCATTAGTTCCGTGTGAGCAGCTGATTCAATTCAAATGTATTTAAGCCGCCACATAACAAAGTCTTATTAGATAGCCACCATTAAAATTTGATTATTTCGCGGTCGGCAACAGTTCATAAAAAGACAGGCTGCAATATACTCGTATGCATTTAAGCACGGCTCTATTTTGTTTTCATATCACACAATTGGAAAAACAATTGTGGACTTACGGGAAGCAAAAGGTTGCCAGCAATAATGTTGCCAACGATTGCGCAGGCGCACAGGCAGGTCATTAGCAACACTCATTAGAAAGCAGCGAACGTAAGCGCCGCAATGTTGCCAGACGCGCTGCCAAGAGCTCAGTCCGCACGGATGCCCATGCGATGAGCTTAGCTTCGCTTTCAACCAGTTTACATCTGGCAGCCATCGAGCGAGCAACGGTCATCGGAAGTTGATAGTTTTTCATATACGCGTGTGTGTGTGTGTGTGCGTGCGTGCGATTCTTGTCATTCTTGTCTTGCTCGGCTTGCAACTTTTAAGCGCGTCCGTGTGTGCGTGTCTGGCAACGAAAAAGATTAAGCAATTTGAAATCAGCGACGTTCAAGTGAAATCTGATTGGAATTTAAAATAGTCAAAGCTTTTGTCATCGCACAAAATGAATACACTACCCAACTGCGTTTGGCGTGCCAAAGCTTCGAAGTGTGCCACGCCTGCGTTCCGGCGCACTGTATTCAAGATCGCTGGCGCTCACACGCAACAGCTGCTTCGAGGAGAGCAGCCCCGGCGGCGACTGGACGGACAACAACAACAACGAGGCAACTCGGCCGCAACAGCGGAAGCTGCGACAGCAGCAACATCAGCCGCTGCTACTGCTACTGCAACTGTTTGCCCACATTTAAGCCTGGAGCGAGAGCCTGGGACGCCGCGTATTCACGCTACGGCTGAATGGCAAAATGCTTTGCCCTACAATGAAATTCCAGGACCGAAGCCAATTCCAATACTGGGCAACACTTGGCGGTGGGTTGAAAAACGGAAAGAAAAATTAAAGAAGAAGAGGAAACTATAGCGACAGTGCACTTGCTTTCACTTTCAATGCCCTTTCGTTTCGATCGATGCAGTGCATTTTCATGGAAGAGAGACGGTAGCAAATAAGAGAGCTAGCGAGAGAGAGTTTGCCGTTCTTTGTTTTTCTTGTATTTCGCTTGTTTCTCATGACCCAATTTCTGTTGAATGGAATGTTCGCCTGTGTGTGTGTGTGTGTGTGTGTGTGTGTGTGTGTATGTGTGTGCGGCCAATGATGGTAATCGACTTGAAGTGTTGATTTTTGCTCACAAACAGACATAATTTCACTGACCATGACCAAACGGGTACCCCTCCCCCCCCCTCGGGCCCCTCATGATGCGGCTGTACCCTAACAACCATTATGCCACACACAAATATTTAACAGCAACAAAAACAAAAAACACTGTGCAAATTCTTGTCGATTGATCTACCTCTCTCCCTCGCTCCCGCTTACTCACATCATTTACAGCTTGGTATAACAGGGCATTCAATTAGCGTCGCCTTTGGCCGCAGCACTATCGTAAGCCACTTCTCTTGTCTGCTTCTTCTTGATTAGCGTTCAATTAGCGCCATTTTCAAGGTCGACAAAATGTGCGAGTCTTTCGATGCAGGCTGAAAATAATAAAAAAAAAAAAAAACAATATATATATGTATATTTATATGTGTCTGTTAGCATTGTCAAAAAGATCCAGTTGCACGTTTTTTAATGGTGAAATATAAATGAAAATATACATACCTAACGAAATCTTCGTCGAAAGTTGGGTTTGCCTCGTAATGATAATTACTTCTCTTATTTGACCACACTGAAACTTATCGATAACTTTGCAGAATAGAATGGCAATCGTTAAAGTCCTTAAACAATTGCTTCGTCGATTTGTGCATTAACTGGGATTTCAATAAGTATTTAGATTTGCTGTTCAATTTGCAGCATTTTGCCTGCTGTAAATGTACCTTTTCCACAAAAGGCGAACGATATTTATGATCGCACCTGAGCTGCGAATCTCCGATCAAGCTATTAGCAAGCTTTTTTGTCACAAATCTAATGCGTTGTTTGCTTATGCTTTTCAACCTGTTCGCACTGTATCTGTTGTCCAATATGTCGAACAAGAATATGACTACACTATTGTCATTCGTAATGCGAGCTTGTCATTTAAATTAACTGCTTTTCACCTTGACAGCCTTATGCCAATCATTGGCCAATACACCATCTCGGATGTGGCCAAGATCTCGTCGCTGCTGCACGACAGATATGGACGGATTGTGCGCTTTTCGGGCCTTATAGGCAGGCCCGATCTCCTCTTCATCTACGATGCCGACGAAATTGAAAAGGTAAGCAAACAAATCATAAGCTGGAACAGGTTGCATGCTCGACTGGCCACCGCCAGCTGCCACAGCAGCAGAGGCAGTGATGCGGCGGCGGCAGTCGAGGCAACAAAGCAGCACGGCCTCAAGAGCAATTTGCGGCACACAAGCTGCAAATTGCTGCAAACAAGTTGAATGTCTGGATTAACAATGAAATTTCGGAATGATCGCAGTGCTATCGCAGTGAAGGACCGACACCTTTCCGACCATCAATGCCCAGCCTGGTCAAATACAAAAGTGTTGTGCGCAAGGATTTCTTCGGCGAACTGGGTGGCGTTGTGGGCGTGTAAGCTTCCGAACTCATACTTACACGTTCCCAGATATAGCTTAATAGATTATTCTCTAAACAGGCACGGCGAGCCTTGGCGTCAGTTCCGTTCACGCGTGCAGAAGCCCGTGCTGCAGCTGTCTACCATCCGGCGGTATCTTCAGCCGCTGGAGCTCATTACGGAGGATTTTTTAGCACGCTGCGAACAGCTGCTTGATGGCAACGACGAACTGCCCGCTGACTTTGACAATGAAATTCATAAATGGTCCCTAGAGTGTGAGTAATCCGCCTACTCCAAGGCCTAATCTTCAGTTGGATTTTGAAGTTGAGAATATTGTTGCTTGCGTAGGCATTGGTCGCGTGGCACTGGACACACGCCTGGGCTGCTTGGAGCCTAATCTAACACCCGACTCAGAGCCGCAGCAGATCATCGATGCTGCCAAATATGCACTGCGCAACGTGGCCACACTGGAGTTGAAAGCACCCTATTGGCGTTACTTCCCAACTCCACTGTGGACGCGCTACGTGAAGAATATGAACTTCTTCGTGGGGTAAGTCCATTGTCAATACAAATCTAATCAATTATCCGATTCTTTCTCAATTCGCTCAGCGTGTGCATGAAATACATACAAAGCGCAACAGAGCGCTTGAAGACTCAGGATCCCAGTAAGCGTGCGGGTGAACCATCGCTACTGGAAAAGGTGATCATGTCCGAGAAGGATGAGAAGATAGCCACCATAATGGCACTGGACTTGATACTGGTTGGCATAGACACGGTGAGTGACAATTAGATGTCATATAATACTTACGCTGGAGCCGTTTCCATCTTCGCAGATTTCGATGGCCGTCTGTTCCATACTTTATCAACTGGCCACTCGTCCAGTAGAACAGCAGAAGGTGCACGAGGAGCTCAAGCGTCTACTGCCTGCTGCTGATACACCTTTGACGATTCCACTGCTCGACCAAATGCATCATTTGAAGGCCTTCATCAAGGAGGTCTTTCGCATGTACAGCACGGTCATTGGCAATGGACGTACACTGCAGGAGGACAGTGTCATATGCGGTTACCAAGTGCCCAAGGGTGTGCAGGTAATCATATCATTACAACAATTATCCTAGCTCTTCAATAAGCTAACCTCTCAATTGTGTGGCAGGCCGTATTTCCCACTATTGTCACCGGCAACATGGAGGAATATGTCACAGACGCAGCCACATTTAGGCCCGAGCGGTGGCTAAAGGAACAGCACGGCGGCACGCCAGGAAAACTGCATCCGTTTGCGTCGCTGCCCTATGGCTACGGTGCACGCATGTGCCTGGGACGCCGCTTTGCCGATCTGGAAATGCAAATACTGCTGGCCAAATTGCTGCGTAACTACAGACTGGAATACAACCATACACCATTAGACTACGCTGTTACCTTCATGTACGCTCCGGATGGGCCGCTGCGCTTCAAAATGACGCGCATTTAGTTGTTGTTAGGTGTTCTGTTTGTACATTTATATAAAAAACGCTATGTATAAAGAAAATATATATATATATACTCTCAACTGTATACAATACAAATAGCTTTAAATACCTGGAGAATATCTTGAGATTATTGGAATGGGATTCGTAAATACATTCTTGGGAGCCTTGTAGACATTTCTACGAAAGCAAGCAATTTTTGTTTTTGGTAATGACAATATGGTATTTATTTATGCTTCCACATGTTATACCAATTTCTAACTATTTTTAAACTCTTCTCGCCATCCGCCCTTGTGTTTCCACATAACTGGTGAACAATATCAGATTTATATGATTCTTGTGCTTCCTCCAAAATGGTTCCAAATATTTCACACTCTATATTATTTTTAATTTTCTTCTCATTATAGTTACGTTCCTTGAGCCTGGTGTAGAGCGTCTCGTTAGGACATTTTACAACAAAAACAGCATGAAACCAACGCTCCGGAAAAAAATCACAACTATGGTATTCCACAATGTTACCACCTTTGGCCATCAATGGCTCCAGATAATCCAAGAGCTAAAGTGAAATATATATTTCAGCAACAAATATTACTATGAATGTCAATTCTCGAAACCTTCTCCTCGTCAAGTACGGGACAATCAAATTCATCGTCGTATTCTTCAATGAAATTCTTATCCTTGGCAATCTTCGAGCAATCCTGCCAATTGAACCTCAATTGTGCTGCCAGGCGTTCGCACAAATATGATTTGCCAGCTCCAGGTGTGCCTATGTTTTGTCAATATTATGTAAGTCATTTTATCCATTTTAAGTGTAGCAGATTAATATGTATTCACCTGTTATTAATATATTAGGTTTGCCTATATCCGTCATTTCTGATTGTTTATGCTCGAACAAAAATCAGAAAACATGAGCCAACCAGGGATGGAAAGCTTCTATCGATATATTAATCGATAATACATCTTGAATTATGTAAATCCAAGCGCGTGCAACTTCAAAATTAAAGCTGAGAGTATAATTTTTACAGATTTGCAAATTTAAAAAATAAATACATAATAATTTGATATATATAAAAAAATTGTTGCATAATAAAATTTTAATATATAAGGGCGTTATGCTAATTATTGTGGACCAAATTTTTGACATTCTCTGTCACAACTATTTGTATGAACTCTGCTCTATTTCTAACTTTATTTTGCATTCCGCTTTAGCCGCAGTTTTGTACTCACAGATGCCTGTGCTTATGTATCTAATTTCGTAGATTTCCTTTTCCTTTTTCGCACACTCTAACAGAACTGGGATAGAGGTTCAATTAAATTCGGAAGCTCGTAGGTGACGGATCGTTTTTTATTTTTTTTTTTTTTGCTAGCTTAGGAAACAAATATTTGAACGCAATGCGAAAAGCAGAGGAACCCGAGTCAGACGAGGACCAAGATTCAGATCTGGGCGAATCTAAGGTAGATGAAGAACCTCGCCAGCGCGTACCTTATATATTGAATGGTGAACTTTATCGCATCGAAAGTCAAATAGGCGACAATGTGACAGTTAAGTGCTGTTATTGTCCGCCGGATAGAATTTATCGCGGTAGTGTGCGCTCCACGGGTAACTTTCACATGCATATCAAGGTGAGTCATGAGATACTCTAAACTACATATTGACCAGTAAAGCAAAGGAAAAGAAAGACAATTTATCGTAAATCTCTAATAGAGAAGGCATGCATCCTTGCTGGGCAAGTTGCATGAAATGAAGGTGGCAGCTTTGGTAGAACGTCGGGATCGTATTATGAAAAACCGACGTATTGCGAAATGTCGGAAAAAATCCACATCGTCGACAGGAATTTCAGCTTTAACTGCAGTTTCTGCAACCTCGTCTGTGGAAGAACCAAAGAGCACAGCAACGCACGAATTGAAAATTAAAACGGTATTTCAACGACACAAACAAGAACACCACGAGCAGGAAGAAGCAGCGGCGATACAAACAGTAAGAGCGCTTTACAATAATATTGTTGTCTTTGTCTATTTGTGACAATGAGGTAAAGTGTGAGCGAAATCACCATTTTATGCATACCATGCACCGTTATATGCCTATACATGTTTAGTGTCTTGTGTAGTGTATGAAAAAATCGTGAACGCTTGCAAGCATGTTTATATTTATTTACACATGCACACATACATATATCTTTTCATGTATCTACCTCAACACGTACTTGAATGAGAAATATTTTCGTACAAGTCAGTGCATACTAAACATTTCAGCCATCTTTTTATCTCTTTTGAAGTCAATTTCAATTAGTGATTCTTCGATGGATAACAATAGTCAAAGTTCGGACAAACTGTCCGTCATGGGCTTAAAGCAATACAATATCAATAAAAATAATACCAATGCGCCTGATGATTATAATAACATACAGGATTCACAAAATGTAAGGAAATAATAAAGTAATATGTAACTGTGCGTAATCCATGTCGTAAACTATTTTAATAATCATTTTCGACAGGGACCCAACGTAAACTCAAGCAAAGCAACGAAATTCGGGACTAATCCAAAAGATGGCGCCAATGATATCAATTTGCCTACCATTGTTAGTGTGCCGCGAATGCTGTCATTCAATGCGATCAAACCGGAGCAGCAGCAACAAATGCTTAACGACCAGCCGGAGGCAATTGATCTAAGCAGAAGCTCATCGATACACAGCGCTGACTTAGAACCAGGTGTTTTCACCCAAACAGTGCAGAACGTACAATTTGGTATATCACGCCCTCCGGACATCGCAGCATTTGTTAATGGTTCTCCGCGAAAAATTTTAATGCATATTGACAACACGTTGGCTGATCTTAAAGATGAACTGCAGGCACGCAATCAGATAGAAAGCAAGCGCCTTCTATTCGACATAGCTAAATTTCAGTTTCTTCATCCAAATTTCAACTTCGAATCAGCACAATAAACATTCTAATTCGAATTTGTAGCGATATTTAAAATGCCAATAAAGTAACGTATTATTTGGTATGTCTTTGTTTCAGTGAGAAGGAACTAAAGAACTAGTTCATTTTTATATAAATAATCGATTATTAGTTTTCGACGAAGATACAATGATAAATCTTCTTGTCGCGTTTGTTCAACAATTTGCAACTTGTCCTTCTAATTTATGTTTAGAAATGGTTTAATGTGATAATAGTTAAAATGGAAGATGAAAAAGCACTAATTAAATTGGATGAGGCTTCATCTAGTGATAATGATGATACGAAACCTGTTGGTGTACAAAAAGAAAGTTTGCACGCAATCTCAGAAGAACCCTCCACCAGTCGTGGGTTTTCCAAAACGTATGAGGAGAATAACCCACAACCAGATGAGGATCCGCCTTTATTAGAATTTGAACCAGAGTCCACGCCGGAGCCGGTGATTGTAAGTTAATCTTTCATTATGCTGCGTGTATGATTCATACAATAGGTGAATATTATTACAACTAAAACGATTTTAAGAAATATCTATACACATGTATTATACAATTAATCAATCGAAATTCATGTAAAGGCAAGCGCATCGAACGCAACCAGCAGCAACAGCATTTGGAATGCACATTCCGAGCCCATATTCCATTTACGCTCGCGCACAGCAGCCGTGTCAGCGCAATCTCCGCAAACGGATTATGAGGTTGGATTATTGTAAATACATTATCAACTAATTATTCATGCATGCTATATTGACGCAGAGTTTGGATTACGATGTGTGCGAGAACACACTCTTTCAAGATGAGCAACGCAGCTTTCTTAACAATCGATTCTCGTTGCGCATACCGTTCATGCGCTGGATAATCTTTATATTAATAGGCATCATAACAGCTATAATTGCGTGCACTATCGATATTATTATCGAGGAATTATCGCAAGTAAAATACAACTTCCTTAAGAATTGTAAGTCTAATTAGTTTACAATGCGCAACTATTTTAGGTCTTTCATTTTACATCTTTTGCAGCTGTAGACGAAAATGTTACAGTTAATGGAGTCGGCGGTGATCTGGCTGTGCCTTATCTCTGGTGGATTGTATTGAGCGCTGTACCAGTAGCCATTGGCGCGGCAATTGTTACTTACATTGAACCCATTACTGCCGGCAGCGGCATACCCCAAGTAAAGTGCTATCTAAATGGCGTCAATGTGCCGCGTATTGTTCGCATTAAAACTCTGTCTGTCAAAGCGATCGGGGTCATCACTTCTGTGGTGGGTGGCCTTACTGGCGGCAAAGAGGGACCCATGATACATGCCGGCGCAGTTGTAGCAGCAGGCATATCACAGGGCAAGAGCACAACCTTTATGAAGGACTTTCACATCTTTAAAGCTTTTAGGGATGATCACGAGAAGCGGGACTTTGTGCTGGGTGGGGCAGCCGCTGGTGTTTCAGCCGCCTTTGGTGCACCCATTGGCGGGATGCTGTTCTCTCTGGAGGAGGCGGCAAGTTTCTGGAATCAGAATCTTATATGGCGCACTCTTGTCGCCTCCATCATCAGTTCGTTTACGCTAAACTTGGTACTATCGGCTTATCACGGCCTGCACGATTTCACATTTACGGGTCTCTTCAATCTGGGCAAATTCGATCAGCCTCTTTCCTTTGAGTACTTCGAGCTGCCGATTTTCATGCTGGTCGGGGTAGTTGGCGGCCTACTGGGTGCTGTCTGGAACTCATTGAATACGTTGATCAACAATTTCCGCAAGCGTTTCATACCCTGGCGGATAGGTAAAGTGATCGAAGCTATGCTGATTGCCGTGTTGGGCGTAACCGTGGCCTGCACTATGATTTATTACATTAACGACTGTCGTCCATTGGGCAACGATCCGACAGTATATCCTGTTCAGCTCTTCTGCCAAGATAACGAATACAATGCAGTTGCAGCACTCTGGTTTCAAACACCCGAAGCCACAGTTCTTGCACTCTTCCATGATCCACCAGGTGAGCGATTTCTATCATTTTCTCATCTGACTTGTCTAATTCTCTCTTGTTTTACAGGCTCTCATAAAATCCTAACATTGTCTGTCTTCACTCTCGTCTATTACCTCTTGTCCTGCGCCACATTCGGACTCAATGTTTCTCTGGGCGTCTTTATACCCACGGCGCTGGTAGGCGCCGCTTGGGGCCGACTAGCAGCCTCGATCTTGTACTACATGTTCCCCACCGCAGTATGTTCCTATTACAGTCTAAAAATGCACTTTTATATGGATTAATTTAAATGCCATAGACATTTCTACATCCTGGCAAATACGCGCTTATTGGCGCCGCTGCCAATTTGGGCGGTGTTCTGCGCATGACGATCAGCCTATCAGTCATTTTAATGGAGACCACAGGCGTTGAAACATCCTTCTTTTTCCCATTGATCATAACATTGATCAGTGCCAAATGGGTAGGAGACTACTTCAATGAGGGAATCTACGATACAGTTATTGCTGTGAATCATGTGCCCATACTGCCATGGGAACCATTGCCACAATATAAAGGATTGACTGCCCAGGAAATAATGAGCACGCCAGTGATCTGCATTAAGCTGCGTGACAAGGCACACTATATCTTTGAAGTATTACAGAAATGCAATCACAACGGATTTCCCGTTGTCGATGACGTCGTCGGGGTTAGTAACTCATCATTTTATAATATCGCTGGATATTTAAATAATTTCTGATTGCTTGACAGGAACGTCGTTCTGAGGGTCATGTGCGTGGCATCATATTGCGATCCCAACTAATTGTCATATTGCTCAAATCCCTTTATGTGGAGACGGAACGTTTCTGGAAGTCGGAGACAACGATACACACGTTCCGGGACCTCTACCCGCGATATCCTACCATTAAAGTAAATATGGATATATACTATGAAATACATACAAAAGCATATTAATTGTATTCTCATCTTGCAGAGTGTACGTCCTCTCGATTCAAACGATAATTATACTGTCGACCTCTCTATGTTCATGAATCCCTCACCAGTTCGCGTTAATACGGTTAGTATCGGAAATCCTTCTTACGATAAATCCTATTAAGCTTTTGTCCTCTTTTATTTCACAGTATGATTCAATGCCAAAAATCTTTAGTATGTTTCGGGCCTTGGGTTTGCGCCACAT
>JABVZX010000001.1:8364516-8375614 GCA_020883565.1 Drosophila pachea
TCCAAAAGCGAACGACTGAAAATAGTCAAACTTTCCGATGTTGTTGTAATTGAAGCTTGAACTGCAGCTGCTGTTGTTGGCGTTTTTATTCCATTGTACGCTTTTCAATTTTGCAACATTTTTCTTTATTTTTACTGGGGCACCCTTTTGCGCAGGCGTTGTGCGCGCGCTGAGCGGAGTCTGAAGAAAAACTGAATGAATGGCGCGCATTGAAAGCAGCCAAATGTCTGACGAAGCGCATGCCCAGGCCAGATGTGCGCGCGGGCAGTGCGTTCAGTACGCAAAGGGGAGCGTCAGACGTGGAGGGAGGGCACTACAAGAGCTGCAGCTGAAACCCAGACATTCCAGACGAGCAACCAGCAAAATGTTCTCGCATGCACATACAGTGGGCCCAAGAAGTATGCCTATACTCTAAACTTTACAGTTACCTAATTGGAATAAATTCGTGGAGATATGTTGTATATTAAAACTGCGACATTTAAAATTGTTTGCTAGCGGTAGCAATTTTTATTCGCTTTACAAAAAATTCATCGTTAGCAATAATTTACTTGCGTATATGTCTGCAGAACTTTGGTATATCAATACTTTTTTAACTCAGTAAATATTAAAGTGACTCTCTCGATAGTATGCTCAATTTGCTCTCATTTTATGGTTTCTCTCTGCACTCTTGCTCTCTTACAGCTTGCTTGCACATCCATCGGAGTTAGTTCTATTTGACCCCAACTTCGTACTCTCTTCTTCACAACCCGGTTGTGCCGGCGATGAGTAATATGCGGCCTCTTTCTCATTCTCTTCTCTTCGCATGCAAATGATGTTTTGTAATGCAGACAACCGGCGATCTGTCTGGCCCGGCTTATCAGTTAGCACCCCCCAAGAAATTTACATATTCAGTTTCATTGCATAATAAGCCTTGTGTACTTAAGGCAATTGTAGCGTTGATCGTGACCAGGCAAAATGAATTGCGTACACATTCAAAGTACTTTCACTCTCACTTACACTACTTAGGCCAGCTGGTGACTGCTCTATTGCGATCGAAATCATTTAAAGTTCAGTCAAAGATGCTGTCGCCAGCATTACTCCTACTTATATTGCAACTGATTCCTAGTTATTGCTATTATCATGAGTACCGTTACTGGGAACTGAATGAGCCGCCACCCATTTGTTCCGAATACGAGATGTTGATTGTCAATACACATCAATGTGTGCGGCGTTGTAACATTGTGTGTCAACGCGGTGTATGTTTCGAAGATGGCCCATGTCCATGCGCGGATCAGTATCAAAGCGCTTACAGGGATAGCGTGATTTGCGCCGCCGAGTGCGTGCCTGGCTGCCAGCAGGCGGGTGGTCACTGTGCCGGCCCAGATCTATGCATTTGCCGGAAAAGTAAACATTACTCTTTCGATCCAATAGCCCGACGTTGTCGTCGTCGCGGTCCCCGTCTGTTGGATTTGTGTGGCGGGTAAATAATAATTTAAATAATAATTCATTTATATTAGTTAATATCCTGCCTATTGCAGGCGATGCATTCACGGTCGCTGTTCGGATGATGGTCGCTGCATTTGTGCTCAAGGTTATGAACAGCGCAGTTCCCTGCTACATGGCACTCAATGTGTACCCATATGTGATCAGTAAGCAGAACAATAACGGAACTTTATAATGTCTACAGTTATTTTATATTTTACAGCGATTGTGGTCCACGAGCCTATTGCTATGCACCCAACATGTGCGCCTGTCGTCATAAACATTATCACTATGCTTGGAACGGCATTTGCATCAAAGACTATTGATCTAAATTATTTCCGTTATGATAGAGCTGTTTTAAGCTCTGTCTCTTTTTTGTAGGAATAATAAAATGTAAAATTAACAGATTACTAACAGCTCTGTAGGCTTTCATTTCGGCGTAAGCTCATTCACAACATATGTAGATGCCTCACACGTACTTTACAGCGTATTAACAGTCTGAGATTGATGAGAGAGAATTTGAGAGCGCGCACGCTGCAGCTTTGGCTGCTGAGTAAAACAAGGTATATTTTTGGATTTGTTATTGTTTTCAAAATGTGTTTATGGTTGCAAGGTTTGTTGCCAAAAATAATATTTCGAACTCATATTTTTATCAGTCAAACATCCATTGCGTTTTTTTTAGAAAAACGCAGGAAACTTTTTCGCTCTGCAAATTCCGAGTGCGTACGTGAGGTACAGTGGCGCCGCTAAAAAGTCAAAAATAATATGTTTCAAAAGGGGATCTGTAGAAAACCCCTATGCCATAGCTCTAACAACGCTTAAGCAACCAGTTTAAAGCGGCCAGCTACACCCATTTTAGTCGAAAGAGAAGAGAAAATGCTGGATAAGCTAGAGTTTTACATATGCATAAATATATTTCGATTGTGTACGTATAAATGTTCGTTACTTTGTGTTTTTAGCAAGTATAGGGTATTCGAATATTAATAATTTGTCTTGCTAATGTTAGATAAAGGAAGAGTGATCATTGTGTTGGTGATGTAGGCAGCGGTAATAACAAGCGCGTGTGGCGTGTTTTTATTTGGTCTTGTTCGGGTAGGGGCTCCGTGCCCAGTTGACGACGTCACCGCCACAGAAGAAAATACGACGACTACGGCAGCGACAGAGGCAGCAACATTCGTTCTTTACTGTTTGAGTCTCTGCCGACAATAGCAGCGACGGCCGTAGTCAGTTGGAGTTTTGCCTTCGAGCAGTGCGGTCCACTCTTCTCGTCAGTAAAATTGTTTTTTCTTTTACTCCTGTGTGTGAATACGTATTGGTTCTGCATTTCTTGCTGCATTTATAGTAATTTGCAATTTTAAACAAGTTTAAGTAAATTGACTGTAACTTAAGGGAAATGGGACAAATCAAGGTAAATACAATTACTGAATCATAAGTTTATAAATTAGCAATGTTAATTTGCATACACACAGGCAGATGTATGTGATTGTGTGTATTTTAAGCTACCTGTTATCCTTTGACAAGTTGGCAGCTCGGTCATAACTAAAGCGTGGGAAAATATATAACTTCACACTCACTTTAAATGATTAAAAACTTTTTATCAAAGAGGCTGCGTTAGTGTGCGTAGGTGAGTGTGTGTGTGCATGTGCGTGCTTGTGCTTATTGTTATGTAAGAATTAACAATATTTTAAATTAATATTAAAATGCAACTGAATATTCACATTGACATTGAATGAGAAGCCAGATCAGCTTTTGAGCTTTCGTGCCGTGTCAATCTATATTTGTCTCACTGATTAGACCGAATTAAGTAATTATTAGCAAAACGTTTATCATACAAGCATGAACGTTTGTATATTATATATCAACTGTATTGGAGTATAAACTTGAAGGCGTAGCTGATGCGCAGTTTTTGGGGCACGCACGTCAACAAACAAAAAAAAAGCTGAACAAAACGAACAGTAAATAAGATGTGTATGCAGGTGTGTTTGTGGGTTCGCATGTGTTCACATTAATAACTGACTAAGCAGTTGGTGTAAGTGCAGTAAATCTGTTAATGCATTACAGTAATCGAGCAGCAATAACAAAGCATCGCCTTGTGGTAACAAAAGTTTATAAATAAATTCCCATTGAACGCGTGCGTGTGTCGCCGGGGGTGGGGTAGCAATTAGTGATGAGCACACGGCACGAAACTAATGCGAATGCGTAATACAAATCGCGTGTTTTCGGGAATATTCTGCTTTATTGACGATATTTTGCAGTATTTCCAATCGATATTGAATGGAATTGGTTGCATGAAGAAATTCTTGAAACGTATGTACGTTTAGCGTTACTGTTTACGTTAAGTAATTATATCATATAGAGCTATTTCAATGCGTGTCACGCGCCCATCTCTATTTGTTGATATACTGATTATTAACTTTTGAGCGCCGCGCTTATCAAACGTCTTCACAGTTGGGGGCTACTAGTGTGCCAGTATGGAAAAATTCTTTAGGCTTTTTTGTTTATCATATTTTGATAAGCTTCATGTATTAATTATAGATTTTCGTTAATTTTTAGTTGAGTGCATACGACAATTAACATAAAATTACCTATTGGATTAATTATTCTATTTGATTCTATGTTCACAGAAAGCTTCGTCTGCACTGAGCAAATTGTTTGTTTATGGCGCCTTGAAGTACGGCCAGCCCAGCAATTCGATCTTGGCAAATACCGGCAATGGTTATGCTAGCTTTTGGTGTCGGGCCACAACTACGCAGAAGCTGCCGCTGGTGATTGCCACGCGCTATAACATTCCATTTTTGCTGAACAAACCCGGCGTTGGATATTATGTAACTGGCGAGATTTATGAGGTATTTGTACATATAAAAATAGATCATACCGCAATCTAATATATTTGCCTAATTGTTTGGACAACAGGTGGACGATCGCATGCTCAACTCTCTGGACAATCTAGAGGATTGTCAGGATATTTACACTCGTGAGAAACAAGACATGAACATTGGCGTGGGCGAGGGGTAAGTGCGACACCGTGCTATTGACGTCAATGATGTGTATTTATTTATAACAATTTGTTGTTTGCAGCACCGTACCTTGCTGGGTCTATTTGCTGCAGAAATATCCGGAAAAGCTGCTTTCGCTGCCCTATTTGTCAAGCTATGAGAACAGTGCCACACATCCTTATATAATGCGCCATCGTCGCACCCACAAGCATCCGGCACAGGAGGATCTCAGCTATGAAACAGCTCAAAATTGAGATTTGTTCGAAAGATCGTTGCCAATTATTATTATTATAACTACCGGTAGTTGCATTTGTAGCATACAGACTTAAAAACTATATACCTTTATATATATATCTATTTACAAACAATAATGTTATACACTGTAGTTGATAGCGATCGTAGTTTGTAATTTTATAAGTTTCGAGTAAATAAACGCTATTCGAGTAGATGCGAGAAACTTCGCCCTATTGCATGCACATTTGTATGTGTTCGATGTGTCCTTGACCATTAATTTATTAATTTTGTTTTTGAATTCTTCACTGTTATCTGTGGAGCAGTACTGTTACGCTAACATTTGAGAGTCTTATGTGTCAGTGTTCGCAGTGAATGGCAGACATGTCGCTGGCGCTGAAGAGAGTTTTTGTTTACGGCACCTTGAAGAAAGGCGAGCCAAATCATCATTGGATATCCAGTGAGAAAAATGGATTCGCTCGATTTCTGGCCAAGGGCACGACAGAGATTAAGTTTCCTCTAGTAATTGGCACGCGGTATAACATTCCATTTTTATTAAACAAACCTGGTGTGGGCCATCAAATTCATGGCGAGATTTATGAAGTAGATGACGCAATGTTAGCTAATCTGGATGTGCTGGAAGAATATCCAAGATATTACGATCGCGAGATGCAGACTATAGTGACCGACCAACAAGAGTATAGTAAACCAATAAGTCTAGATAAATCGTATTAACTGTAGCATATTTTAAAACTAGTAAACTAGAATGCTGGCTTTACTTGATCCGCAACTTTCCGGAGAGTATGTTATCCAAGCCGTTCCTCACCTCGTATCGCAACCTACCGCAGCAGCCGTACAATGAGAAGTCAGTGCGAGATCCACATTTGCCGGCCAAAGATGATTTATCCTATTGAAATTTCAGCTATGCGGAGAGCAGGCCCAGCGACCTATTCACGGATAACTGAGCTGCTATAAAAGTCGAAGTCAATAATAGGCAGATGGTGAACAGATTGTCGCTTGTATAAAGAAAGTGTAACATTTATAAAAACGCATTTCAACGCATGGCTATTTTTCATATTCTATTACATTGATTTCATTATTCAAAAATGCAAACGAAATTAACACTTTTACTTTTGTTGGGGCGGTTAAATTGAAAAGCCTAAAAAATATGTTTACAATTGCATATGCATACTGCGAAATAACGCGTAATGAAATTGTTAGCTGAATCTCGCTGCCAGGTCTCGCACACGCTTCCAGCTGGCACCCTGAAGCATTTGAGTGTAGCACATAAGATGAAAATGGTAAATTTCTGTTTGATTGCGGCGTCGGCTTCGGCTTCGGCATCGGCAACAACAATAAGCGGTATGGCCTAGCTGTCTGCCTCATCGTCAAGCGACTGGAATCGATTGGTAGCCGCAACGGGCGCAGCTGATGTCTCCTGCACACGCTGAAAGCGACCGCCATGTCGGACTTCTTCGAAGGCGGGTTCGTTTTTCTTTTTACGCTGCTCTTCCGGACGAGCCGCATTTAGCGTTGGGAAGAACTCCGTGTTCGTTATGTCAGGTGCCGTGCGGCGTCCCCGCAGACCACCACTACCGCCTCCAACACCCATCCCACTGCTGTTTTGCTGTAAAGGTGCGAGCACAAAGTCCATTCGTTTAGAATCGTATGATATGCACAGCGATCAAGAATGGAATATATACTTACGGCAGCACGTAACGCAGGTGAAATATACATTTTCGACGATGACTTCTCTGCTTCCACTGGAACCGGTATTTGAGTCACCTCCTCGGCAGGTATTAATTTTTTCCACGGACCATGTTCGCTTCGCTTACTGTTAGATTCATAAGTGTTGCCATATCCGTCACTGTCATCATCGTCATCTTCGTACGTTTCATCGGACTGATTCGACTGTTGCAACTGATGTTGCTCTGGTGTTTGCTTATCGCTGATAGACAGCTGGCCAATTTTAAGACCACTGTAATCCTTTCGTTGCTCTTGCTCAAATTCTTTCCATTCTTCATCCATTAGCTACGTGCAACAATGGATAACAACGAAAATTATGAAATAGTTTCAGAAATAACTCGATTAAATTTATCGAATTATCACCTGGCTTGCTGAATCCGTCGTTTTGATGTCGCTCTCATTTTCACCGCCTTCTGCCACGCCGCCAGCCAAAGTAGTCGAGACATCAGGTTTTTTTGATTTGACAGCAGTGGCCGCTACCTCACGCTTCGTGCATTCTTCCAGATTTTTCACAAGTTCATCAGCTGTAACGAATTTGCTCTTAGTCTTTGACTTCTTCTTATCCTTTTTCGCAAAGAAATCGTCTAATTCGGCCATGCTTGCAATAATTTTCGCGATTCCCTGTTCCAAATTGTAATGAAATCCAATCGCACTTGCGTGAGTTGGTATGTACAAAATAATCGCTATCGATATAATCTATCGATGATCGCGCCACACGTGGTCAAAGTTTACTGCACATATGTTAGATCATTTCAATAATATAAGCAACGAATTTAGTTGACTGCGTATTTTTATTTTTATTTATATTTCCAAAAGTTATTGCTTGCATCGCGGTTTATCGTTATGCAGTTGCAAAACGATACGACACTCTCCGATAATACAAAAGGAGATTATTTAAAGCTAAAATGCATCCAAAGAATATATAAAGAAAAGCTTTGCAATTATCACAATATAATTTTTATTTTATAAATAAATTTGACGTATCGATATGAGAAGCGTTCGATATGAAAAGCGTTCCTGAATATCTATTAAAACTTGAATGTGGGGGCAGCACTGGCTATATTAAATTGTTATCGACAGTTATCCATTTGGCGGTTTAATTAAGTTTACTTCGCGTTTTTTGCGAACACCTAAATTTACATAATTACCGATTATAGGCAAGTTTTTTGTTCGAATAAATATGGCAGACATAATTTGCAATGTTTTGCAACATTAGCTTATAATTTGCATGAGATTTTGATTAAAAATTGCATAACGAACACATGCGGCAAAAGCTAAACATGTTAATATTTTAATGATTTATTGTCGATGCATATGCATATAACAATGGACATGAATATGTATGCTTAACTAAGCTCAAACAGTTTAGTTTCTCTTCAAAGTAGAGGACTCGAAATGGCCAAAAAGTGTCTGAGCATCACAGGCAAACGCAAAGAAGTGGGTTAAATATTGAGGCAATAATAAAACTTCCTTTTTGGTCAAAGTTCCGCTGAATTCGCTAAGCAAATGCTACACCTAAGTTGTTTAGTATTTATTGCTTGCAACTTGGTGGTGCAGGTGAACCACCGGCGCCACCACCAGCGCTTGCCAAATCCATATCCCGCCTGAATGACTCTCAACCAGTTAATAAGCAGATATATTACATGTATTTATGTATATGTACATACATACATATGCGTGTGGAGACACAGTTTCGATGCGAAGCGCACTAGAAAATCAAAAAGCCGTTTCATTCATATTGGCAAGCGCTCAGCCAAATGGGGCTCAGTCTTCATTCGAACGCCGCTCAGCGCAGATCTTGCTGCTCCAAGCTTGTCAACTGCTAGGCTACATAAGATATAGGCATATATCGCTCTGATCGTAAAAAGTGGTGTGCTCGCGTCGAATATATTTATTGCACACATTTTTCGTGCGTGAAATAATTCTGAACTAATAATAATAAAAAAGAAAAAAAGCAACTAAGTGAAAAAGGTAATTAATGCCCAACACCTCATTTTGTTTATGAAAACAACAGCAACATTAATGACAACAAACTAAAGCTTGATCAACAATTACATAGGTGCAATTGACTTCTGACCTCTGCTCAGTCTGCGTCTTTTATTATCTTGCTGGCGCGCAATTAGCCAAAAGAAAAACTATTTCAAAATTGCGTTGAAACAATTTGAAATATTTTGTCTGCTATTAGCTGGTCAGCGAAGCGTTTAATTGGCCACGATCTTTTTGTTAATTATTTCGAAAAAATATAAAAATAATATTAGCAAAATGAAGTCAAGTTAAACGTTCACCCTTCGCATCAACTTGACTTCTGCTAAGCCAGCAGCCACCTGGGTCATGGCCATTGTCAGGGCTATTGACAAACTGACAGATCTGCCTAATGCAAATGATTGGGTCATATAGCTGGATAACATTTACATATCATTTTTCTTGGTCATATTTTTCTTCCGCTTATCTTTTGCTCAAACATTCAACGCCAAACTTTTCCGTTAAGGGAGCCCTTGAATAAATTAACTGTGAATCAGGTTTACTAGCCCAAAATACTTTAAACTCTATCGAGCTCGATTGATTACAGCGTATCGATCAAGGTTTCATACATCGTTCGTACATCCACATATTTCATCTCACATGAAAAGCGCAATTAATAGTTTCTATAGCTCAGGTTAAATCGATTTTGATTCAGTGATTTATTGCCTCTTGCGCCTTATCATTTGCAACCTCTGTAATTATACATTTGTTGTACTCAACATTGAATTAGATGATACTAAATATTTATATAGTGTATATATAGTAGTGAACTGAATATTTCTTTATATATCTAATAGATTATTCAAACACGAAATTATTTAATATTATATTTTCAATTATTAAATTAACATTGTTTGGATTTGTTTGAATTTTGTTTTATTTATTTAGAGCATTTTTTTAATAATTTGTTTAGTTTTTATATTATCACTTAAAGATATATTTATGCTTAACTTCTCTGCTTCTTTTTGCTATATATTCAAAAATGTATTATAGTTCAAATTATTATCTTGTCTCTTCCGAGTGAATATCTTTTCCGGTACTATATTACAAGCCTATAAACTCCCCTCGCTTTTTCGCCAAGTTTTCGTCTCTCTGATCCATTTCGGACAACTCGACGTATCTTCGATTAAAATTCGTTTCCCTGAGCCCCTAGTGTGTCAATGGCAATGTCTACGAGTCCATTTGCATACTGAAGGTTATAGCAAGCAATTTATTAATGTATTTCACTCATTTCAGTAGGTTACATTTTCGTATCGATTTTGGGTCAAAAGTGGCTTTCGTGTGGTTAGCCAAACAAAAACACCCCGAAGGGATGACAGCTCCGGTTCGTCAAATAGCGACAGTCCAAAATTCAAGCTGTTCATCAATTCAGCCATGAAATCGAATCGCAAATATGTTTCTTGTGCATACCCTGTAGCTAATCGACAAGAGGGGTATATCGATCAGCTGTAGTTCGGCTATATATATATATATACATACATTCATTGTACATATGTTTTTGCTTTAGGGTATCGTGTTCTTCCTTCGTATTTCACCCGCTATATATTCACAACTATCTAATGATTTCTCCTGCAGTTGCATTACTTTTGGTTTAACGTTGAGAACTTCTAATTGCTTCAATCGTTTCAAGCCGTTTTCTAGGCGTACCTAACGGCTTTCATATAGCAGTTTATCATGGTTGCAAAATGTAAACAACGCCTGCGGAAATATTATTAACTAACTAATCAAACCGGTTCCCAGCCACCAACAAAGATTAAAACAAAAACAAAAACAGAAAAAGAAAAGAAAAGAAAAAAAAACGCACACATCGAGCTTTGGCAGACTCTGCTGTGGGCCATCGGCGGATGGCGCCCATAAAATACCTTACCCCTGAGCTATGTATAGTTGATTAGAAGCAAGTGAACTAAGCGCTGGGCTGTAAATATGTGCCAGCTGCCTGAATACCCTGTAAAACTGGTTGCCCCGCGCCCTCTCGCCATGACAGACGGCAACGAAGTCAAGAGAAGAAGCCACAAATATAAGTTTTTTCTTTTGCAATTCTTAGAGCCAATCAAATGGTATTTGAAATAAGTTTGGCTTTGCCAAAAACCAGCTTCGAATTATCGATTTTTTTGCTTTATGCAATAACTGGTATTTGAATAGTATATGATTCGCAGATTTTGATTTACTGCGTAATAGAGTAGTAGAAATTTCTATTCTCCTGGCGGGCTAGTCAGAGGCTAATCATAGCAGACGGGCTTCTAGCGCCAGCTGCAATCCAGCCGATATTTCCTATGCATATATATATATATATAGATATATCTATTTGGTCTGCTCAATGCGTGTCAAGAACGCATCTTTGTTTCTGTTTTCGATTTTCTTATCTGCTCTTTGCTGCAGTCCAAACAAAGTCTTGCGAAATATATAGATTTTATGTGAAGGCCTCGCGACTGTGAATTATGACCTAAACGATGCTAATAGTGTGTGTACATGCAAGTGCCGCCTGGCGATATAGTTGTCAAAGTTTGAGCCACTTAAACAATATTATATTGCATGCTACAGTGCGCAAGTTCGTTGCCTAAGTCTTTCATTTGAACAAAATTTCGGTCTCAGTTTCAGTTTCAGTTTCAACTTCTTTTGGCTATTCCCCAAGCAGGCTAGCA
>JABVZX010000001.1:8402766-8414658 GCA_020883565.1 Drosophila pachea
ACAAGTGCTATTGACTGCGCTACGTGTGACGCAGGTGAGCGGTAACTCGAGTAAGCTGCAGCTGCGGCTAAATACTGCATTGTCTGCCCCTTTCGGCCGAGGGAGGAGGGTATTACGATATTGTCACGCATTCAAAAATGGGGCAGCGCACATATATGTTCTGATAAGAGCTCTTATGCGTATGGGCATAGCTAGAGTTAATTTTAAGCCACGTTAATAGGCTCATTTTATGATGCAACTGTGCCAAAGATAGAACGGGTCTACCCTATTTGTAGTCTAAGCTTTGTGTTGGATATACTTATATTTTTGGCTTAGACCTTTGTGCTCTCGATGCTTTTGTGTTGTAAATGATATATTGTTATTCATTAAAACTTTATTTATTTATATATGTATTTAATTGGAATGTATTTTTTTTATATATTTTATACATTAGCTGTTCTCACTTTCAAATAATTTCTAACTTTTCAGCATTTTTACCTTCACTCAGCTTTTTGACTGTTGTTGCTTTAACACTTTGCGCTCAATTTGCAGCGGATCAATTATGAATCTCTTAAATATATCTTTTAGTATTTAAAATATATATATATATTCTTTCTTTGTTCTTGGAATAATTCGAAAATCTATCCGCACGAACAACTGCTGCAACAATTTGGCACTTCGTTCGCACTGTGACAGCTTTTTGTTAAACTTCCACTTTTTATACACTTATGCAAAATAGTGCGGAAATCGAGTAGGAAAATGGTTTACTTTCGATTTCCTGAATGCGAGTAGGGCCCACAGAATAAACTATTTGATAGCTGAATTCGGCGTTGGCGCACTTGCACTTGAATTCCAGCGATCGCAACGAGATACGAGCGCGACGAATGCAACGCACAACGATAGGCAACTGGCAACTGGCAACTGTCAACTGGCAACTGCGACCCACATTTGTTGGCGCCGCGTACGCAACTGAGTCGTGTTATGGGGCGCTGCGCAAGCGCCGGCCGAGCCGTTGGCTGACGTCACTTGACCAAAGTTAGAATACTCACATTTAGAAAATCACGCAGCCAGACAACGTCGGGCTTGGGATCGCCGACCACCTCGCAGAATATGATGACGTTGTCGCCCTCGTAGGCCTCGCTGGAGCGCGGCTTGACCACGAACAGCGGCTCCTTGGAGTAGCTGCATTGAAAGGAGTATGCGAGTGAATGATGTTAGCTGGGATTGCAGTTAGTTGCTGTTGCTGTTACTTACGGCATATCGCTTGTCTTGATAGAGGGTATATCGAGGGTCCGTTGTGGCGTGGCAGCCGCCTCGTTTTCTTCGATGGCCACGCGACAGATGGTCTCCACCTTGCCTACCACATTGGAGGCGACACAAACATAGATACCAGCATCACGTGGCGTCGCCTCGGCTATGATGAGCTCTACATAGCCTGTGGAATCCAGTGTGGCGGATATGCGACGACTAGGACGCAGTCGCATCCCATTGCGATGCCAAGTGACGCCCACGGCGGGGTAAGCTTCCACCTTGGTGGAGAGACGAATTTCGCTGCCCTCGCGGAACACATAGAATGGATCGAGGGGCACATAGAAGTCGGGAGAGATATACGCGCGTATGCCCTTGTCCACCACCAAGCAGCTATGGCAGGACACGGAGCCCAGCTCATTCTTGGCCGTACAGGTGTAGTTGCCGCTGTCTTCCAACATTGTGGCCGCGATTTCTAGGGTAAAGAACTGACCCTCGGCAGTGATGAGATGTCGCCTATCGCTGGTGATTAGCTGCCCATCCTTGTACCAAAATATCTCCGGTGCGGGATAGCCGACTATTTGGCATGTGAGCCGCACCGGATAGGTGACTTGGACACGACGGTCGCGCAGCCGCATTGTGAAAATGGGTAACGATTCTCCAAGCTCAGCTGGATGGCGTCCGTGTGCGATCTCCTTCAACCTAGAGTCCGCCTCATATAGTCGCGGATCCGACACCACTTGCAGGCGTGCGAAGGTAGAGACGCGTCCTTTCGAATTGGTCGCCTCACACGTGTAGCGTCCCGAATCGAGATCACTAACTGTAGCTATGGTCAGAGCACAGGTGGAGCCAATCTGCCGAATCTTGACACGCTCCGAGCTATTGCTCAGCTGTATGCCATCCTTGTACCATGTAATTCTTGGACGCGGTGCGCCACGCATATTGCACTGCAGCGTGAAGGAGGAGCCAAGTAATGCCTTTACCTGCCCCGGCAGGATCTTGACGAATTCCGGTAGGCATTCAACGCCGCCCACTTGGAGCGGAGAACTGGTCTGCACTGGTGGTCCCCAGCCATAACGATTCTTGGGCGTCACGCGGAAATGATATTCCACGTTGGGCTTCAAATTGAAGGCATCGAAGGAGTTGATGGGCGTAAGACCCAGTTCTCGCCAGTAGGCTCCTCCCTCGTGGCCTACAATCCACGCGTCCACCTTATAGGCAATGACGGGTGCTGAATTCGCGGTCACAGGTTTGCCCCAGGACAACGAGATATGGGTGGGGCCGGAGTCCACGACGAGCGGTTCGGTGGAAATGCAGCCAGGCGGATCTGTGACAAAAAGAGAAAATCAAACGCAATACGCCCCGGAGAAATATATATATTTTATTTTCTTTTTTTTTTGTTCTTTCTTTTTTGTTGTTGACTACGTAAATGTATAAGCTGGATTGTTGTGCTTTATATAATACGCTAATTGTATACGATAAAAAAATAAGTAAATAAGTCAATTGTTCAGAAATACTAACAAAAGATAAGCTAAATACACGGAAAGAAATTTCATTGTGTAATAATGGGCGCTCATAGAATCTCACAGGAAAGTGCTTTTGAGAAGTTTCTTGATTAACGGCAAATTGTTTGGAGTTGAGGCGATCTGCAAGAAATGCGAGTCGAAGTGCTTTAAATATAATTGAACTCAGCCTAAGAAATGAGACACACTTAACGTTGAGTGGCTAATTGGAACGACGGACTAACGGAACAACGAAACGGAACGGGATACGTACTCAAATGGAGTTGGCACAACGAAATGGAAGAACAACAATTCACAGCAAATACAGAAAACAAACAAAATTCACCACAGTTTGAAACTCACCTCTGAAATACGAAGTCTCACTGTAACTGTCCAAGGGTTGGCCCCAGCGTGGTTGCGTTGGGGTTTCTGAGCGAGCGCGCGGATTGACCTATAAGTTTTATTTGATTTCGTTTTATGTTTGAAATTTTTGTAGTCAGAACGATATTATTTGTTTATTTGAATGAACACATAGAGAGAGAGAGTCGGGTAAGCAGACTTAGAGCGTAGGTATTTTGATGCAATTAGGGATTCGTTTAAAATTTGCGCAAACAATATATAACTATAATTGAAATAGGCTTTATTCTTTCTTTTTTGGCGTCTTAATCTAGAAAAGCGAGAGAGAAAGAGAGAATAGCAGCGGTTAGTTAGCAAAAGCATTAGATTAAGAGCGTAACATTCATGGGACAGCGACAGCATAGACAAAACACAACGTGATCCTTGTAGGCAGTACATACTGTAATTGTGACGAATATTCTGTCCGTGCCGAAGTCGTTGCGGGCCACAACGAAATAGGTGCCGGAGTCGGAGATCTGCGACTTTTGCACTGTGAATCTGGTATAGTCATCGGATACCTCTTTGCTAACCCGATCCGATTGGGTTATGTCCTTGGTGCCCTTCATGAAGACCACTGTGAAGCGAGAAACGCGTCAATTAACTGAACAGAAAAGCCTTAGCGTAAGTCTTACGTTTTGGTTTCGGATCACCTGCAATACGGAAGGAGATCGAGAAGGGATCACCCACGGCAATCTTCATTTCAGTTTCGGGCCTGGACAGGAAAAGAGGCGGACGTTCGTTCTTCTCAGCGCCCACAGCAACATCGATGTTAACATGTGATTCAATGCGCCCGAAGGCATTCGACGCCAAGCAAGTGTAGGTGCCCTCGTGCTCCGCGGAGGCATTCATGATGGCCAGCGTGTAAACACCGCGATCATTCAAGGTTCGCACATTAGGACCCTCGACGACACGGCGATCGCGATACCATTTGACCTCAATGGGTGTGGACGATTGCATGAACTCCGCCGAGATGGCAACGGTGCCGCCATTGCACACGGTCTGGTTGCCCAATGGGGCAAGGAAGTGAGGCTTGTTAGGGTCACGATGGAAGAAGCCGTGCGTCTTCTCCAGAGTAAAGCGTTCGCGTCCCACAAAGTCTACCTGATGGGTCATTTTGTTCTGGGCACCCTCATTGGTCGCTATGCAGGAGTAGATGCCCGAGTCCTTTTCAACGGGATTGCGTATAATCAGCTTGGAGTAGCCATCAGCCTGATCAATTTGTTGATATTTCTCATCATTACTAATGATATCATTGCCCTTCATCCATTGGATCTCCGGGCGTGGCTGGCCACGCACACGACAATCCAGAACCAACTCATTCTCATTGAGAGAATACGTGTCTGTGGAAAGATGAGATCAAACACGGATTAATAAAAAAACAATTCCCACCAATTGAATGCAACAAACGAAAGCGGTTAGAACAGCGGGGCGACTGTATGCAGGCGTGTGATTAGGAGCAGCTCCATGGGACGCTTATCCATTGGGCATTGGGCAATACCTCGAATTGGCTGTGCAAAAGTACTGGGCAGAGACGCCTCCCTGAAATGCTTGTAAACGCGTAGTTGTGCATGGGTCAGGCTCTCGCCAAAATCGTTGATGGCGGAGCAGGTGTAGTTGCCGCTGTCGTCGGCCACGGCGGCGAAGATCTCCAGCGATGCCTCACCGTTCTGGTAGACGGTCTGATACCTAGTATCCTTGGGCAATGGCTTGTGATTCTTCAGCCATTCGATGTGCGTGTTCTCGTCGCCAGCAACTGTGCACACCAGTCGCACATTGCCGCCCTCCGATATGGTGCGATCGTGCAGATAGGTATGGAATAGTGGCTTGGTCTGAGCCACGCTGCGGAGGACGCGATTGCCAGCGCGTTGCAGATCCCCATTGCCGTTCATATAGGGCCTCGCTTGCTCCAGGGACAGCTCACGCGACTGTGAGTGGGATTGGGATGTCGGAAGCGAAGCTGGCTCGTGCTCGTATGCGATGAGACGTTTCAAGTCGGCTGCCCGTATGCAGGTGCTGATCGAGTCAATGTAATCCTCGTGCTCGGCATAGCAGGCAAAGATGCCGCAGTCCGAGGATATAGGATTGCGTATGATCAACTTGCGTTCACCGCCCGGCTCATCCACAATCTTGTAGCGATTGTTGCAGATCGTATGATCATCGCGCATCCAGCTGACATTGGGACGCCCATGCACCTGACAGCTCAGCACAATCTCATTGCGTTCGGCATCGTAGCATTCTGCGAAAGAATTGCGAGTAATTAGTAAGTCATTGAAGATCATTTGGTTGCGACTTACTTTTAATGGCCCCCAGAAAACTTTGCGGCAGCCGGCCGCTCGTCTCATCCAGCACCGTGAGCTGACCTGAGCTCTCCACAGTCTGTCTGCTGTTCCTGACCACGCATCTATAATTCCCACTATCCTCGGCACGAGCATCGTAGATCTCTAAACTGATGGCGCCATTGATGTTGTAGATCTTGTGACGCGCATCCTTGGTGATGCGCTCGTCGTCTTTTAACCAGTGCACGTCCTCGATGATGCCCGTCACGTAGCATATCAGCTGAGCCTTGTTGCCGCTGCTGATGGTCATTGTCTTGAGTCGGGTCTCCAGATTCAGTCGCAGCTTGGCCTCTCTCGCCTTAGCCTTGGCCGCTGCAGCACTCTCAGCCACAGCGCTATGATCCGACTCCGTTCGCTTGGCATGATCCAATTGCTGATCCACACTTCTCTTATCAGCCGCCGCGCGCTCCCTTATGTAATCGGAAGCCTGCACGAATTTGCTGATCTTCATCTGGCCATTTTCGCTCTCAGCATAGCAGGTGTACAGCCCGGAATCCTCGCTGCCAAACGATGTGATGGTCAGCTGCTTAATGCCATCACTCAGCTCCGCGTACTCGTACTTGGCCGTGCCAAGAGGTAGCAGGGTATTGTCGCGCTGCCAAGAGATGGTCGGTTTGGGATTGCCCGATACTTTGCACTCGAGCGTAAGTCGATTCGTTTGGGAATGATATGCATCTGTAAGGTGGGCACACACAAAAAAGAGACCACACACAAACGACATGAGACGAGCACAACATGGACAAGGGAGATGGTTCTAACTTATTTCTAGGTAAGTAGTAGACATAGCTCTAACAGTATACCTTAACGTACACTCGGACGCAACTGGAGTCACATGAACCAAGAGATTGTTACTTAGACAGAGGCCTACCTTTGATGCCCACTGTGAAGGTGGGTGGGATGATCTCAACTTTACCCGTGCTGTAAACGAACAGGTTGCAAGTGCTAACGATTTCGTTTTCGGGACCTCTTACACGCAGCGTATATTCGCCGGCATCCTCTTCGGTAACGCCCACCAGATTGAGCCAGGCGATGCCGTCCTGCATGGACATCTTGCTCTTGGGTCCGAATGCGATGGGCTGATCGCCGTGGAACCATTTGGCCGTCGGCTCTGGCCCATCAATGTTGACCATCCATTTGACGTTGCTGCCGGTCTTGACGGTACGATTGGACAGGAAGTTGCGGAAATAGAGACGTTTCTTTAGATCTGGTGGAGGTGGGACTTCGCGCCTGGAGCTGGTCTGTTCCTCGTCATCTTTCTTGGGCTTTCGTACTCGTTTCTCAACACCCTCGCCCTCTTCAGCCGCCCCATCTTCGGCAGCTGCTGGCTCGCCATCCTCGCCAGCTGGCTTGGCCGGAGGCCGACCTTCTCTGGGCGGCGACATGGGGCGTACACGGACACGTGGCTCCACGGTTACCATGTGTACGATTTCCGTCTGACCCTCACGGTTCTCGGCCTGGCAAACGTATTTGCCACTGTCGGCGGGCTTGGGGTGATTGATGAACAGCTCGCATGTGCCGTCATCGTGATCCACTTGATGATACTTTTCGTTGTTCTCGATCTTAACACCATCCTTGTACCAGGTAACCGTCGGCGTTGGCAGACCGCGCACGTGCACGTCCAGCTGGAGCTCGTTGATCTTGCCGTGCAGCGTGTCCTTGATGTTGCGTGTGAACGTGGGTGGCACATCGCCAGTGCCGGGATCAGCATAGACCTCTAGCCGGCAGGAGGTCGACGCCTCGCCAGTTTCGTCGCGGCCCCAGCACTTGTATTCACCATTGTCCTCCTCGGTGGCGCTATTGATCTCCAAAAGGCAGAGGCCTTCACTGTAGCGTCCCCGAATCTTGGGCCCGTTCTGGATAGGCTCGTCGTTCTTGAACCACTTGACCTGTGGCTCCTTGGCCTCCAGGAAGCAAGAGATTTTCACCTTGGATCCCTCGGCCACAACGCGATCCCTCATGGAAGTGCTGAAGTGTATGCCAATGTTCTTCTCGCGCCGCTTGCTGGACAAGCTGGCCGTATCCGAGGCATAATCCGTGGCCGACGAAACGCCTTCGTCCTCGCCATCCTCCTTCTTGCGGCCACGACGCTTGCCCTTGCCTTCCTCGCCTTCAGCTTCGCCCTCGACTGCAGTTGGCTTTGCGGCGGGCTTCGGTGCTGGCTTCTCCACTTCCTTTGGCCTCAACAAGCTCTTGTCCGCATGGAACACGCCGTGAATGTTGTCCGCAATATGCGAGGCCTTGCCCTCGAACAGGACATAGTGAGAAATTTCCATTTTGCCCGCACGGCTCTCCGCCTTGACCACATATTTGCCCGAATCCTTGTTGTCCGGCCGGTCAATGATCAGCTCGCATGTGCCATCCTGATGCTCGATGATCTGATAACGATCTCCGCTCTGTATCTCAATGCTGTCCTTGAACCATTGCACCTGCGGCGTCGGCTGACCTCGCACGGCTGTCTCCAGAATGAGCTCGTTCGAGTTCAGGTGATAGGTCTCTGGAGAAGGTTGCCGAAATTGAGAGCTTTCAATAGTCCGTAATTACGTAAACACGCAAAAAAGAAATCCACAACAACAAGAACAACAATCACAAAAACGCACACGCATTGCATAATCTCGCGCAAACAATTGAATTGCACAATTCGCAAACTCTTTGATCTATTCATAGATCCGCATCGATAACAAGTTGACGAACGAGACGAACAATAGCACGGCACACTCAGCTCTCACCTTTCAAAGAGCGTATGAACACGGGCTGCACATCAGTGTTGACCTTCGGCTGATAGACGTGCAGCAGTGCGGATGTGGTGATCTTGCAGAATTCGTTCTGGGCAATGATCGAATAGGTGCCAGAGTCTTCGGGCTGGGCGTTGAGGAACTCCAGCACGGCCAGGCTGTCACGATTCATGTTGCGTATACGCGGCCCGTACTGTACATTTTGATCATCCTTTTGCCATTTAATGGTCGGCTCGGGTCCGCCGATAACCGCCTGTAGCTTGACCTTGGAGCCCTCGGCCACATAGCGATTGGATAGATTGACCGTGAAATAGAGCATTTGCTTGGGTGACGGATCGGGCATACGACTGCGTCGCTCGTATCCGCCTTCGGCCGTCTCAGCATCATCGTCTTTCTTGGGCAGCTTCTTTGGCTTCGGTTTGGCAGCGCCTCCCTCCGCTGTGGTATCCTCCTGCATGGCCGATAATATGCTAGAGCGGCGCGACGAGTGTGTGTCAACAACAACCGTGTGGGTGGTCGACTGACTGCCCAATTTATTCTGAGCGGTGCAAACGTAGACGCCGTTGTCATTTACAGTTGGCTTGTTGATGATCAGCTCGCAGATGCCGTCCAAGTGTTCGATTTGTACGACACGATCGTCTAGTACAACGGGTATCTGATCTTTCGTCCACGAGATAACGGGACGGGGATTGCCGCGCACCTTCGTATCGATAATCAAATCATTTTGCGAGGAGTGATACACATCTGATAAGAAGAAGCACAACAATACGATTCAATCAATTGACTGAACAGCAGCCGCAACTATTTTTATACATGATCGACCTCAATCGAGAGCTCGCTCGATCGTTGGGGAAACGATTAGTCTCGATTTTTGGCCAATGATCGTATAACAAAAACAAGCAGAATGCAGAAGAAGAAGAAGAAGAAGAAGACATTCGAAACGCAACGGATGCCATTGTAGAGATGTGCGATAGAGACATAGATTGAGACACAGATACAAAGACACGCAGATGGGTAAAAATACCTCGCAGGGGCAGGGCAAAAATGGGCTCGGACTCGTCGCCGTCAGCCTGGGCGGTGTACACTTTGAAGTAGCACGAGGTCTCGATTTCGCTCAGATCATTCTTGGCCACACACTTGTAGACACCGGAATCGGCGGCAGTCACTTTATTGATCTGTATGATGGCTTTGCCCTCTTCGGAAAGATTCTTAATGTTGTCGCTCATCACGATCCATTTGTCATCCTTCATCCAGCGTGTGTTTGGATCGGGTCCAATCACAGTCACAGCGAACTTCACAGTTGTGCCTTCCAATGCCATGCGATCGCGCAGCTGCGTAGCAAACTGCAGCTTCTGCTTGGCCGGCACAAGGGGCTCGGGTGGTGCACGTGCCGCCTGTACACGCTGCTGTTCGGCCTCGACCTCGGCGCGTTTCTGATCCGATTCGGCCTTGGACTTGAGCGCCGCATCCATAGCCACCTTGGCCTGCTTCAAGCTGTCCAATTGAATCCTGTCGCGAGCATGGAATATACCAGGCACATGGTAGTGCAGATTCTTGGCCACCTCGACGGTTTGATTAATATGCGCCTCGCCAATTGAATTGATAGCCTTTAGAGTATAAGTGCCGCTATCCTTGTTGCCGGGCTTATAGATCAGCAGCTTGCAAACGCCATGCGCTTCCTCGAGCATCGTGAACTTGTAGCTGGGCTTCACCTGGAAGGCGCCGCGCCACCAGGTGACCACAGGTCGCGGTACACCGTGCACGTGACCCTCAATGGTCAGCTCGTCATCGCGCAGATGATAGTATTCTACAGAGTAAATATATATATATATATATGTGGAGTTAGAAATTTCGGAATTGAGTTGGACAAGTACCTTTGATATACTGTATGGAGGGAGGTTTGGGTTCGTCCTTAAACACTTCGTAAACCGTTACAATACACGACGAGGTGACCTCGTCGTTTTGATTGAGTATCTGGCACGAGTACTCGCCCGAGTCCAATATATTCGTATTAACCACTTCCATCACTAAAATATTGTTGTTGTTAATGATGCGATGATTGGCATCGCGCTCTAGCTGCCGGCCATCCTTGAACCATTTCACAGAGAGCTCAGGTCCGTCGACAGCACAGGCCAGACGAACACTTTGACCCGCCTCGACCGTGCGATCGGAGAGGAAGTTGATGAACTTGGGCAGGCGAGCCTGTTCGCGTCTGCGTTGCCAGTCGGCGTCGCGTTCCTTCTCGCTGATACGCTTGGCAATGCTGTATTTGCGCATCTGCTGCATGAACTCCTCGCCCTCGATGGCGGCGATGCGCTGCCAGCGCTCCTCCTCATGGGGATCGGGACGGACGAAGTCGTCGGAGGAGTCGCTGCCGCGACGTTTTTCTGCTTTTAGATCAGCCACCACGTCGTCTTCGTTCTCCTCGTCTTGATCCTGCTGGTCCTGGTCCTGATCCTGATATTGCTCGAGATCTTCGTCCTCATTGTATTCGCCGTCGGCTGCCACGGTGCTCTCGTCGCCCTCCTCAGGAATCTCTTCATCCTCTTCGGCTTCTGCTTCAGCCTCGGCCTCTTCGAGGGCACGCTGCTCGGCCTCCAGCCGTTCCTGCTCCTCCTTTTCGGCCTTCAAGCGCTGTTGCCGCTCCTCGTAGGTCTCACCCTTGGGCTTGGCGCGATTGGCAGCTTCCTCTGCCGCCTTGGCTGCTGCTTTCGCCTGTTCCTCCATCTGCAGCACCATCTTGCTCTTTTTCGGCGGCGGCTTGGGTCCAGCCGCTGCGGGCTGGTCGAACATTTTCTTGGTGGCCTTCTGGCCGCCGCCCATCTCCAATTTCAAGGTCAATTTCGGGCTTGGGGACTTTTCCTTTTTCTCCTTTTTCTTCGGCGGCGCCTTCTTTTTGCCCTTCTTAACGGGCTCGTCCTCATCCAGGTCGATGCTATCCTCTCTGTCGTCGCCAGCATCGCCGACATCTTCAGATTCCGACAGTCCCAGCGGACTTTGCTCCTTGTCGATGGACTTACGAGCAGTGCGTGGCTTTCGTGGCTTCTTCTCCTTCTTTTTCGGCTTGACTTCTTCGATGATCTCCTCTTCCTCTTCAACCTCTTCGTATTCCTCCACCACGTATATAACCTCAACATTCGATACGTCCATTACGGCAGCACGATCAATAACCGACAGATCGGAGGTTATGTAACGTACAGGCTTTTGCACATCCATCGACTCGGAGATATCCATGACCAGAGCGCGATCGAAGACAGCGATATTGCACGTGGTCTGGCTCTTGAAGTCGCGGCCCAGTTCGAACGGAGTTTTTTCCTTCTCTTCGCGTTTCAGGAACGGCGTTATGCTGCGCCATGTCGAGGGCGTGGCACTGCGACGTGTCATATACAAGGTGAACGGCGTTTGGCTCCGGCCATGTATGGGCGTGGCACTGCGTCCGCGTAGGCTACCCGGAGTGGGTGACTTAAGTTTTCGCTTCTTTTGCGTTGGCACCTGAAGCGTATCCTGGGCTGCTGTCGCCTCCGGTTCCGCGGATGCCCGTGGCTCGATATCGCCGTCCGTTTCGCCCATTTTATTAATTTTTATTAACTTTTGATCTTTTTTTGTTTGGTCAGGATAACCAGCAGGGGGTGTGGGGGATTAACGTATATTCGTTTAAAGGGGAAATGAGAACCGATAAATAATAGATATCCGTACGAG
>JABVZX010000001.1:8414727-8454007 GCA_020883565.1 Drosophila pachea
GATCGAAAAGGTTTTCAAGTTTCAGGACGTCAGACGTCCGTTCGATGCAAAAGACGATTCACGACTGTCCGCAACGTGGTGAGAATATTCGAAATTACATTCCGTTCTCGAATGGTATCCTAATTGACCAATCGATTGTTATGCTAAACCAAAACCACTTGGCGAATTTCGGCGTTGCACTGCCGAAGATTATATACATATATATGCAAAGTTGTTGCCAAAGAAAAATCATTCGAACTAAATCTATTTAAATGCCAAAGGCATTTAATTAATGCAGGCAGGCAGTAAATTCAATTATATAAAAGTCATTCGAAATTCGAAGAACTTTTTTTGCTGGCCAACCGAACTTAATAATAGTCTTATAATAGTCACAGAGTCGAACTATAATTGAACTCCAACGTATATACTAATTAGTTCTAATATTCAAGTGGGGCTTATATATATATTTAACTAAGTATTTTAATCGTACTTATCTATTTCCTAGTTACTATCGCATTGACTCATTGCGATTTGACGTTAATTAGGTGTTGTTTTTTTTAATTGGGCCACTAAATGAACGGGATGCATAGGTAAATCAGGCACTTACCTCGAATGTTGCGTGTAAATATTGGCGGCGTGCCAAATTTGGTTGAAGGTGCTTCGTAGATAGTCACAAGACAGCTCGTTTCCACCTCTCCATTTCGATTGGACGCAATGCATCGATAAATGCCAGAATCATTCATTTCTGTCGATTTGATTTCAAGGCAGTATAGACCATCGTTCAAGGTTATTTTGTACTTGGCATCGTTGGCAATGGGACTATTTTGCTTGAACCATTGCACTCTCATATCGTGACCAGATATGCCGCATGTTAACTTCAGATCACTGCTCGTTGCTGAATTCCGATTTGTTAGCATCAGATCAATGGTTGGCTTCCGCTTAGCACTTCGCGATTCCTTCTTCTCCCGATACTCGGACTCCATTGATTTGTAAGCTTTGGATCCCTGGCTTACAGACTCTTCGGAAACATCGGGCTGTGTTTTCATCACGCTCGTCTCTACAACTTGACTGCCGTCCATCTCGTCGAAGCTCTTGGCAATGCTCTCATCCGTATCTTTCGCTTGCGTACGCATTTTTCGAGGAGCTACCCCAACATCACGGCTGTCTGTTGACACTTCCTCTTCCTTACGTCGAGTTTTCTTCTCACTAGCAGATTGGTACTGCTTTTCCAATTCTGCCTCATCGTTGTATTGTTCCGGTGACTCGACTTGCGTTGCTTCCAACTTTCTGGTGTCGCTTTCCACGTGCTTGACCTCACGTTTCTTACTTTCAGCAAGAACCTTTTCCTCAGTTACAATTTCTGAAATTTGCGCCTTTTCGGCATCTTCGTCCACATCTCTTTCAGCCTGCGTCTTCCCTTCATCTACTAGCTTCTTCTCTTCTACTGGTTTCTTTTTGACCAGCTTGGGCTTCTTAGATTCAGTTTCCGAATCCTTGACTTTAGCCTTCTTACCCTCAGCAGTCTTTTCCTCGGAAACTTTCTCAGCCACAACTTCAGATACCTCTGCCTTCTGGGCCTTCTCTTGGGCTTCCTTCTCGGCTTGCTTTTTCTGTTCCTCAGCCAGTTTATTCTCATCCTTCTTGAGCAACTTAGCCTTCTTACTTTCTGTCTCCGAATCCTTGACTTCAGCCTTCTTACCCTCAGCAGTCTTTTCCTCGGAAACTTTCTCAGCCACAACTTCAGATACCTCTGCCTTCTGGGCCTTCTCTTGGGCTTCCTTTTCGGCTAGCTTTTTCTGTTCCTCAGTCAGTTTCTTCTCTTCCTTCTTGAGCAGCTTAGCCTTCTTACTTTCTGTCTCCGAATCCTTGACTTCAACTTTCTGAGCTTCAGCAGACTTTTCCTCAGAAACTTTCTCAGCCACAACTTCAGATACTTCTGCCTTCTGGGCCTTCTCTTGGGCTTCCTTTTCGGCTTGTTTCTTCTGTTCCTCAGCCTGTTTCTTCTCTTCAATTGATTCCTTCTTGAGGAGCTTGGCTTTCTTAGATTCCGTTTCTGATTCCTTGACTTCAGCTTTCTGAGCTTCAGCAGCCTTTCCCTCGGAAACTTTCTCTGCCACAACTTCAGATACTTCTGCCTTCTGGGCCTTCTCTTGGGCTTCCTTTTCGGCCTGTTTCTTCTGTTCCTCAGCCTGCTTCTTCTCTTCAATTGATTCCTTCTTGAGGAGCTTGGCTTTCTTAGATTCCGTTTCTGATTCCTTGACTTCAGCTTTCTGAGCTTCAGCAGCCTTTCCCTCGGAAACTTTCTCTGCTACAACTTCAGATACTTCTGCCTTCTGGGCCTTCTCTTGGGCTTCCTTCTCGGCTTGTTTCTTCTGTTCCTCAGCCAGTTTCTTCTCTTCAATTGATTCCTTCTTGAGCAGCTTGGCTTTCTTGCTTTCTGTCTCCGAATCCTTGACTTCAACTTTCTGAGCTTCAGCAGCCTTTTCCTCAGAAACTTTCTCAGCCACAACTTCAGATACTTCTGCCTTCTGGGCCTTCTCTTGGGCTTCCTTTTCGGCTTGTTTCTTCTGTTCCTCAGCCAGTTTCTTCTCTTCAATTGATTCCTTCTTGAGCAGCTTAGCCTTCTTACTTTCTGTTTCTGAATCCTTGAGTTCAACTTTCTGAGCTTCAGCAGCCTTTTCCTCGGAAACTTTTTCAGCTACAACTTCAGATGCTTCTGCCTTCTGGGCCTTCTCTTGGGCTTCCTTCTCGGCTTGTTTCTTCTGTTCCTCAGCCAGTTTCTTCTCTTCAATTGATTCCTTCTTGAGGAGCTTGGCTTTCTTGCTTTCTGTCTCCGAATCCTTGACTTCAACTTTCTGAGCTTCAGCAGACTTTTCCTCAGAAACTTTCTCAGCCACAACTTCAGATACTTCTGCCTTCTGGGCCTTCTCTTGGGCTTCCTTTTCGGCTTGCTTCTTCTGTTCCTCAGCCAGTTTCTTCTCTTCAATTGATTCCTTCTTGAGCAGCTTAGCCTTCTTACTTTCTGTTTCTGAATCCTTGAGTTCAACTTTCTGAGTTTCAGCAGCCTTTTCCTCGGAAACTTTTTCAGCTACAACTTCAGATACTTCTGCCTTCTGGGCCTTCTCTTGGGCTTCCTTCTCGGCTTGTTTCTTCTGTTCCTCAGCCAGTTTCTTCTCTTCAATTGATTCCTTCTTGAGCAGCTTGGCTTTCTTGCTTTCTGTCTCCGAATCCTTGACTTCAACTTTCTGAGCTTCAGCAGCCTTTTCCTCAGAAACTTTCTCAGCCACAACTTCAGATACTTCTGCCTTCTGGGCCTTCTCTTGGGCTTCCTTTTCGGCCTGTTTCTTCTGTTCCTCAGCCTGCTTCTTCTCTTCAATTGATTCCTTCTTGAGGAGCTTGGCTTTCTTAGATTCCGTTTCTGATTCCTTGACTTCAGCTTTCTGAGCTTCAGCAGCCTTTCCCTCGGAAACTTTCTCTGCTACAACTTCAGATACCTCTGCCTTCTGGGCCTTCTCTTGGGCTTCCTTTTCGGCTTGCTTCTTCTGTTCCTCAGCCAGTTTCTTCTCTTCAATTGATTCCTTCTTGAGCAGCTTAGCCTTCTTACTTTCTGTTTCTGAATCCTTGAGTTCAACTTTCTGAGCTTCAGCAGCCTTTTCCTCAGAAACTTTCTCAGCCACAACTTCAGATACTTCTGCCTTCTGGGCCTTCTCTTGGGCTTCCTTTTCGGCTTGTTTCTTCTGTTCCTCAGCCTGCTTCTTCTCTTCAATTGATTCCTTCTTGAGGAGCTTGGCTTTCTTAGATTCCGTTTCTGATTCCTTGACTTCCGCTTTCTGAGCTTCAACAGCCTTTTCCTCGGAAACTTTCTCTGCCACAACTTCAGATACTTCTGCCTTCTGGGCCTTCTCTTGGGCTTCCTTCTCGGCTTGCTTCTTCTGTTCCTCAGCCAGTTTCTTCTCTTCAATTGATTCCTTCTTGAGCAGCTTGGCTTTTTTAGATTCCGTTTCTGATTCCTTGACTTCAGCTTTCTGAGCTTCAGCAGCCTTTCCCTCGGAAACTTTCTCTGCTACAACTTCAGATACTTCTGCCTTCTGGGCCTTCTGTTGGGCTTCCTTTTCGGCTTGCTTCTTCTGTTCCTCAGCCAGTTTCTTCTCTTCAATTGATTCCTTCTTGAGCAGCTTAGCCTTCTTACTTTCTGTTTCTGAATCCTTGACTTCAACTTTCTGAGCTTCAGCAGCCTTTTCCTCGGAAACTTTTTCAGCTACAACTTCAGATACTTCTGCCTTCTGCGCTTTCTCATGGGCTTCCTTTTCGGCCTGTTTCTTCTGTTCCTCAGCTAGTTTCTTCTCTTCAATTGATTCCTTTTTGAGTAGCTTGGCTTTCTTTGATTCCGTTTCTGATTCCTTGACTTCAACTTTCTGAGCTTCAGCAGCCTTTTCCTCGGAAACTTTTTCAGCTACAACTTCAGATACTTCTGCCTTCTGGGCCTTCTCTTGGGCTTCCTTTTCGGCTTGTTTTTTCTGTTCCTCAGCTAGTTTCTTCCCTTCAATTGATTCCTTCTTGAGTAGCTTGGCTTTCTTGCTTTCTGTCTCCGAATCCTTGACTTCAACTTTCTGAGCTTCAGCAGCCTTTTCCTGGGAAACTTTTTCAGCTACAACTTCAGATACTTCTGCCTTCTGGGCTTTCTCTTGGGCTTCCTTTTCGGCTTGTTTCTTCTGTTCCTCAGCCAGTTTCTTCTCTTCAATTGATTCCTTCTTGAGCAGCTTAGCCTTCTTACTTTCTGTTTCTGAATCCTTGACTTCAACTTTCTGAGCTTCAGCAGCCTTTTCCTCGGAAACTTTTTCAGCCACAACTTCAGATACTTCTGCCTTCTGAGCCTTCTCTTGGGCTTCCTTTTCGGCCTGTTTCTTCTGTTCCTCAGCCTGCTTCTTCTCTTCAATTGATTCCTTCTTGAGCAGCTTGGCTTTCTTACTTTCTGTCTCCGAATCCTTGACTTCAGCCTTCTTACCCTCAGCAGCCTTTTCCTCGGAAACTTTCTCAGCCACAACTTCAGATACTTCTGCCTTCTGGGCCTTCTCTTGGGCTTCCTTTTCGGCCTGTTTCTTCTGTTCCTCAGCCAGTTTCTTCTCTTCAATTGATTCCTTCTTGAGTAGCTTGGCTTTCTTGCTTTCTGTCTCTGAATCCTTGACTTCAACTTTCTGAGCTTCAGCAGCCTTTTCCTCAGAAACTTTCTCAGCCACAACTTCAGATACTTCTGCCTTCTGGGCCTTCTCTTGGGCTTCCTTCTCGGCTTGTTTCTTCTGTTCCTCAGCCTGTTTCTTCTCTTCAATTGATTCCTTCTTGAGGAGCTTGGCTTTCTTAGATTCAGTTTCTGATTCCTTGACTTCAGCTTTCTGAGCTTCAGCAGCCTTTCCCTCGGAAACTTTCTCTGCTACAACTTTAGATACTTCTGCCTTCTGGGCTTTCTCTTGGGCTTCCTTTTCGGCCTGTTTCTTCTGTTCCTCAGCTAGTTTCTTCTCTTCAATTGATTCCTTCTTGAGTAGCTTGGCTTTCTTGCTTTCTGTCTCTGAATCCTTGACTTCAACTTTCTGAGCTTCAGCAGCCTTTTCCTGGGAAACTTTTTCAGCCACAACTTCAGATCCTTCTGCCTTCTGGGCTGTCCCGTGAGCATCCGTGTCAGCCTGTTTTCCCTGCTCATCAATTTCTTTTGTTTGTTTTTTGGCAAGCTTCTTTTCTTCCACTGATTGTTTTTCCTCCTTGAGCTGCTGTAACTTTTCACAAATATTTAATATCCCCTTGGTAATGTTGTGAATTTTTCCTTCTATTGTGGCAGTTTGAAGTTGTCCCTGGCTTTGTTCAATGTATTCAAATTCTGCGAGGAGAAGGGATTTCATACTCTCGATATAAGGATTAACATTTACTGTTTTTTCATCCATAAGGTCATCAAGTGCCACAAAGATTTCCATTAGGTTTTGTTGCAGGTGGACCATCTTTTCAGAGGATTTCTCGATGTGTAGATTTGATTTGATATTGTCAGAAATCGATTCAAGTTTCACCAATTTGGGTACTATCAGAGATGATTTTTCACCCACCTCTGTGTCGGAAATCAGTTGAATTGCTGCCTTTGTTAGTATAATATTCATCTTAATTTCCTTTAGGTAACTGTTAATTACACTTTCAGCAGCAGCTGGAGAAGCCTCCAGAAGGGATTCGACCAATGCTTCCACTAGTTCTTTTTCAGTTCGGTCGTCAAGTGATTTGCCATCGTATGTGTGAACAATATGCTCTCGTAGTTTAAAAATGGCTTTCGACACTTTCTCGTGGTCTTCAAGATTTTCTATTATATCGTTACAGGCCATAGCAATGGATTGGAGTTCTTCACTCGTAGGTTTCGATTCAGAACCTTTAACCAAATCCAAAACTTTAGTTTCCAAATTTTGTTTTATTAACTTTTGCTCCTCAATAGCTGTGAGCTTGGTAGTGTCGGAGTCCTTAACATCAGTATTCAGATTCTCAGGAACCTTACCCTCAGATATTTTCTCAGCCATAACTTGGGATAAATTTTCTTTTTGGGCCCTATCTTCGGCTTCCTTTTCGGCTTGTTTCTTCTGTTCCTCAGCCTGTTTCTTCTCTTCAATTGATTCCTTCTTGAGCAGCTTAGCCTTCTTACTTTCTGTCTCTGAATCCTTGACTTCAGCTTTCTGAGCTTCAGCAGCCTTTTCCTCAGAAACTTTTTCAGCTACAACTTCAGATACTTCTGCCTTCTGGGCCTTCTCTTGGGCTTCCTTTTCGGCTTGCTTTTTCTGTTCCTCAGCAAGTTTCTTCTCTTCTAATGATTCCTTCTTGAGCAGCTTGGCTTTCTTAGATTCCGTTTCTGGTTCCTTGACTTCAGCTTTCTGAGCTTCAGCAGCCTTTTCCTCGGAAACTTTCTCAGATACGACTTCAGATAATTTTGGCTTCTGTGTCTTCTCTTGAGCTTCCTTTTCGGCCTGTGTTTTTTGTTCCTCAACCTGTTTCTGCTCTTCTATGGATTCTTTCTTGAGTAGCTTGGCTTTCTTCGATTCAGTTTCTAAATCTGTGACTTCAGCTTTCTGAGTTTCCTTTTCCTCCGAGACTGTCTCGAGCTTCTCACTTTCAGACACTATTTCTTCGGATAGCTTCTCTTCAACAACAATTTCAGTTTGCAGAAGTTTCTGTTTCTCTAGATCGTCTACAGATTTATTTTCTCGCTTTTTCTCTTTTTGCAGGCTTTCGCCGAGATTTAAAATTTTTGTGGTTACGTTGTGTATTTTGCTTTCAATGGTTGCTATTTGGATACCTCCTTGTTGTTTCTCTATATAGTCATATTCTGCTAGAAGCAACGATTTTACTCCATCCACAAGAGGTTTTAAATCAGCTGTGTTTTCATCCAGAAGATCATCTAGAATTATGAACGTATCCATTAGATTTTGCTGAAGATGTATCATCAGTTCAGAAGCCTTGTGTAATTGCTTCTCATTTTTTATATCCTTTGCAATATTTTCGAGGTTGTCTAGTTTTGGTATTAGCAACGAAGGCTTAGTAAACAAATCTGTTTCGTCAATGAGTTTAACTGTTGCCTTTGTTAAAAGTACATTTCTTTCAATTTCATTAATATAATGGGTTATTACATTTTCTTCAGCAAGTGGAGAAGCAACAAGAATAGCTTCAATAAATGCTTCCAAAAGTTCTCTTTCAGTTTGCTCTTCAGGTGCTTTTCCTTCATATGTATGTACAATATGTTCTCTTAGCTGGAATATAGACTTTGCCACGTTGGCAGGTTCTTCTAGATTTCCGATGATATTGTTACATTCCGCAACAATAGTCTTAAGCTCTTCGTTGGAATATTGGGATTCAGAAACCTTAGCCAAAGTCAAGAACTTTTCTTGTAAATTCTCTTCTAATGTAGTCTGCTCCTTAGAGGATGATTCCACAACTTCTATACGAGTCTTCGCACTCTCAGCTGCAACTTCAGAGACTTCTGGTTTCTGGGCCTTCTCCCGGGCTTCCTTTTCAGACAGTTTCTTCTCTTCTATTGATTCCTTCTTGAGAAGCTTGGCCTTTTTAGATTCAGTTTCTGAATCCTTGATATCAGCCTTCTTACCCTCAGCAGCCTTTTCCTCGGAAACTTTCTCAGCCACAACTTCAGATACTTCTGCCTTCTGGGCCTTCTCTTGGGCTTCCTTTTCGGCCTGTTTCTTCTGTTCCTCAGCCTTCTTCTTCTCTTCAATTGATTCCTTCTTGAGCAGCTTGGCTTTCTTACTTTCTGTCTCCGAATCCTTGACTTCAGCCTTCTTACCCTCAGCAGCCTTTTCCTCGGAAACTTTCTCAGCCACAACTTCAGATACTTCTGCCTTCTGGGCCTTCTCTTGGGCTTCCTTTTCGGCCTGTTTCTTCTGTTCCTCAGCCAGTTTCTTCTCTTCAATTGATTCCTTCTTGAGCAGCTTGGCTTTCTTGCTTTCTGTCTCCGAATCCTTGACTTCAACTTTCTGAGCTTCAGCAGCCTTTCCCTCGGAAACTTTCTCTGCTACAACTTCAGATACTTCTGCCTTCTGGGCCTTCTCTTGGGCTTCCTTCTCGGCTTGTTTCTTCTGTTCCTCAGCCAGTTTCTTCTCTTCAATTGATTCCTTCTTGAGCAGCTTGGCTTTCTTGCTTTCTGTCTCCGAATCCTTGACTTCAACTTTCTGAGCTTCAGCAGCCTTTTCCTCAGAAACTTTCTCAGCCACAACTTCAGATACTTCTGCCTTCTGGGCCTTCTCTTGGGCTTCCTTTTCGGCCTGTTTCTTCTGTTCCTCAGCCAGTTTCTTCTCCTCAATTGATTCCTTCTTAAGTAGCTTAGCCTTCTTACTTTCTGTCTCTGAATCCTTGACTTCAACTTTCTGAGCTTCAGCAGCCTTTTCCTCAGAAACTTTCTCAGCCACAACTTCAGACCCTTCTGCCTTCTGGGCTGTCTCGTGAGCATCCGTGTCAGCCTGTTTTCCCTGCTCATCAATTTCTTTTGTTTGTTTTTTAGCAAGCTTCTTTTCTTCCACTGATTGTTTTTCCTCCTTGAGCTGCTGTAACTTTTCACAAATATTTAATATCCCCTTGGTAATGTTGTGAATTTTTCCTTCTATTGTGGCAGTTTGAAGTTGTCCCTGGCTTTGTTCAATGTATTCAAATTCTGCGAGGAGAAGGGATTTCATACTCTCGATATAAGGATTAACATTTACTGTTTTTTCATCCATAAGGTCATCAAGTGCCACAAAGATTTCCATTAGGTTTTGTTGCAGGTGGACCATCTTTTCAGAGGATTTCTCGATGTGTAGATTTGATTTGATATTGTCAGAAATCGATTCAAGTTTCACCAATTTGGGTACTATCAGAGATGATTTTTCACCCACCTCTGTGTCGGAAATCAGTTGAATTGCTGCCTTTGTTAGTATAATATTCATCTTAATTTCTTTTAGGTAACTGTTAATTACACTTTCAGCAGCAGCTGGAGAAGCTTCTAGAAGGGATTCGACCAATGCTTCCACTAGTTCTTTTTCAGTTCGGTCGTCAAGCGATTTGCCATCGTATGTATGAACAATGTGTTCCTTGAGCTTGAATACGCGCTTAACAACATTATCTGAATTGTCCAAATTTTCCAGGATATCTTTCATATCGGTAATAATGACCGCAGCTTCAGGTCTACCTGGAGTACTTTCAAGTGCTTTACACATGGTTGTGAATTGTGTCTTCAAAGCTTCACGTTTGTCTTCGCTTTTCTCAATGTGAGTTTCGATTTTAGCGCTTTCCGAAACCTCTGGCAACGTTGACGCTTGTGAGTCGCCAACTTCTTCCTTAGTTTTCTTTATTGATGTGGACTTTGATTCTTCTGATAGTTTACGTTTTACCTTGATTTCGGATTTACTCTGTGCATTATCCAGTGGCTCTGACTCCTTAATAACCACGCTCTGCTCTTTCTGTACTTCTTTCTGCTCCGAGATCTGTTCTGCATGGCTTGCACTCAGCTGAACTAGTTTATCTTGCAAATTGTTTATTTGCAGTTGAAGAGCATCGATGAGCGCCAACTGTTCCGATGTGATATGTGTCAACTTAGGCTGGGACAGGATTCCGTTTTCGATTTGATTAAGTGTATCCTCCAATTGACCAATTTCCTCAGAGTTGTCTTCGAGAAGCTTAACACTCAACGGATTATCGTGTTGCAAGCCATGTTCAATTTCAGTTAGGAATGCCTTGCCAGAGGTGACTTTTTCTATTATCGCACTAATATCGATAGGCACGGTAGATGCAATAGGAACTATAGATAAAGTTTTTAGTTCCGAAGATATGGCATCCATTTCTTGTAGTAATTCAATTATACGTATTGTATTCTCATTGTTTTCAATAAAATCAAAGACTGCGACTAGACTGCTCTGGGTTTTTAGCAATCCGTTCAACAATTCGTTTTCCGCCTTTTCGCTGAGCTCATTAAGTGCTCTGAATGTAGCCATTAGATTCGATTGTAAATTTATTATAACAGTTGAAGACTTATCAATATCAACGCTGGACGAAACGGCCACAGACTTAATTGCTTTTAACAGCTTCTCAAAAGTGCTCTGTAGATGTTCAAGCTGAGTTCCTGGTTGTCGAAGCTGGGCCATGAAGTTCTCAAAGATATTTTCGATTTTCGAGTACATCTCCTGGGCTAGTTGAGTCTCTAGTACCGGCAAGGAGACTAAAATATCTTCGAATGCACTTTCTACGTTCTCCAAGGAGTCAACCAGTCCGGATTCATAGGTATGTACCAAGCACTCCTTTAGTTTAAACATTGTACTTGCAATTTTGGCCTGAGCCAATATAGTCTCCTGCTCATCGGTGTCTGAGACAAGCGTCGCTTGTATATTCTTCAAATCGGTGTTTAGTTGCTGCATTATTTCACCCACTCGGCGCAGCTCCTCGTGATTGTCGCGTTTGGTTACTTCTAGGCATGCTTCTAATTGCTGAATACCACTCTCCACGCCTTGTTGGACATCGAAGATCTCCACCTTGGGCTCTGAAGCAGTGACTGCTTGTTCCTTAGCAAGATCCTCGACTGTTTGTTGATTACCGGTGGTCTTCAGATCTGAGATATTCTGTGAGGACATATCCAGCGCATGCTCTACCGCCTGAGTATCAATATGCTCACAGTATTGCCTGAGTTCATGCAATGGAGTGGCCAAAGCCTTAAGCTTAGATATGTTTTGATCCTTAAGACTTTCCGCTCCGCTGTTCGCAATGCATTCCTCCACTTCAAGCACACAACGCTCCAAGCTGCACATGGCCGCAGCAAAAGTGCCAGGATCCGTACCTTCTGAGAACGATTGCGTAGCTTCGACAGTGTTAGTTTCCTGCACCACAGCAATATTGCTTTGGAGCTCCTGCATTTTGATGATTGCTGCTTGCAGCTGCTCACCCGCGTCAGCGCGCAGAGAGCTCACATCAATGTCTTCGCAATGTGAGAGTACAGCCGCAATGCCATGGTTTAAATCGGTAAGTAGAATTTCTGCGGATTTCTTCACAGTTCGCTGCTCTTCTTTTGGTTTAACTTCCTGTTCGTTGTAGACCTCAGGTTCCGTTGGCAACGATTCGGCCAACGACTTGAGCACAGAAACATCGTCTAGTGTGGATATATCTTCGACGGATTGTTTCAGTGGATGGAGCTTTTCAAGTGCCTGTATAAAGCTTGATAAGGGACTGGATATGGCTAGTGCATTCCATGTGAACTTCTCATCCAAAGCTTCTCTTTGTTGGGCCACAATATCATTGAAGTTATTCAGGACATCATTGAATTCACTATTTTCGGCAGTTGGATTATTAAGGGTCTTGGCTAGATCAGCAAAGCTCTTGCCCATCTCGAATAGAATGCGAGTTGTTTGTGCTTCATTGGAATTAAGTGTGGTCTCTGCCTCACTGAATGTAGCCAAGCCTTTGGCGATCTGCAGGATTCGAAGGAGCGAAACCTGTGCTTCGTTCGCAGAGGCTTTGATCTGTGACGATGTCTTTGGATTTTCGTTGATCTTGTTCAGAGCCAGCTGTAGTGTCTCAATATTGGCGATTGCCTCTTCGAGCGAAGCCTTTGTCTCCAGAACTTTACGCAATGCACTGAAGGATTTATCCTGCTGTGCCTCTTGCTGTTCGTCTTGTTGGATTTCCTGTTGTAGAATCTTAAACTCATGCTCTTCAATGTCAATAATTGCGTTCCGTATTATATTCCGTATATTTTCAAGGGATTGCAGTGCCTGCTTATCGGGCTCGCGGTACCGAGAGGACAACAGCAACCCTTGTCCCTTCTGGCTATTCTCTTGCAAAAGGGTAAGTGGCTCGATGAGATCGGCCAACGAACCAGAAGTCGACTTGACTTCCGTTTGCCTCAGACAATAGTTAAGCTCATCGATGGGACGCTTCAGCCTGTCAAGTAGGTCAACATGATGCCGCGTTATGTCCTTGTCCAGAATGGTGCCAATTAGAGCCGACAGCTCATCCTTCAGATTTTGCAGACGAATCTTCACATTTTCGCTGAGCCGTTCCGAAATTCGTTCAATGTTTGTTTCGAAATTCAATACGGCCTGGGCAATGGACTGAAGTAGTTTCTGGGTGTCAGCGAGATCCAAAGCCGCCTCCTCACTCAAGGCCTGACCACTTTGCAGATCCTGGCCCAGCTGTGCCAGGCCGTTTTGTATCTCCTGGAGCGGCGGCACCATAGACTCCACGGTGCTGACAGTGATCATGCCAGCCTCAACGTTATCCGACTTCTCCTTCAGTATCAAATCGAGTCCTTTATTGAGCTCGAAGAGCGGCGGAGTCACAATATCCAAGATGGCCATATTAATCTTCTGCTCCATGGACTCGGATCCAGCGCAAGACTCAGTCTTATTTTCAATAGTTTGAAGAGTGCTTTGCAAATCCTTGATTGGCTCCACAATGCTGTCAAGGACCTTCTTGTGAACCTTCTTATAGATTTGCTCTTCAGTTTCCTCCAACGAGAGCTCCATTTCGACGCGTTCGAGAGCTTCCTGTATTTTGGCGACCGGCTGGCAGATTTCCTTCAAGGCGCTCGCTTCACTAGGTAGATTAGCTTCCGTTATCGATGCGAATGATACGCTGTCCTGCACATCCTGCATCTTCTCTACGGTTTCCGTAAAATGCTTGGCTGCTTCCAGTTCTTGGGCCTCCTGCAACAACGCCTGCGATCTGATGGTACCCTGGGTTATTTCCAGACCCTGATGTATATCATCCGCCGTTAAGTTGATTTGATTCCTCAATGTCTCCGACTCGAATTTCTCGCTGACTATCTTCAGCTCCTCCAGCGCTCGCTTCATGTGCTCGGCCACGCTGTCAATGATGCACACGCTGGTCCTCTGAATAAGCGTTGCTCCCGTCTCATCGATTTCTACACACTTCTCGATCACCTGTAGACCCATGTGGAGCCGGCGTATATCGTCGTCCATGGACTGGATGAGTGCATCGATTTGCGTCTCACCTGAGTAGACACGCAGCTTGGACTCGATCTGCTTGATGGGCTCCAAAATGTCTCGTACTATGGCAATGCTTTGATCGGCTGCCGCCGGTGTCATCATCATGGTGGATTGATCCAATACCTCCGCCTCAACGACGGTCAAATGATTTTCAATCACACGCAACAGCTTGGCCAGCGGCACCAAGGCAATTAGATTCTTGTTGATCTCTGCCTCGTCCGTGACAGCTTTCAATTGTGAAGCTGGCGTCATGAGTAAACCATCGCCGACGGCACCGGAAATATCTTGGAGTTTGGCATCATCCTCAGTGGTCTTGGATGAATCACTGTCTGTGGGCTTCTTGGACTTTTTACGCTTCGGCGGCGCGGCGGCTTCACCCTCCGTGGATGGCGCAGCCTTCTGCGATGTGGACATCTGGGCACTGGCAAATGTCTGCAGATCCGATGTCTCCTCTTCACCCTGGCTGCCCGAGCCGGATGCCTTCGACAAGCTAAAGAACTCATCCGTTTCAGTGGGTCGCGATTTCTTACGCTTTCGTATGGGCGCCGTCAGCGACAATTCCTCTTCCATTTTCTCAAATGATTTTTGGGCATATTTCTCGGTCTGCTTGTCCAACACGCCTTCCCGGCCCGACGACCCATGCACTGTAATCTCGGTTATGGAAATATCATCCATATCCGCCTCAGTGCGCATATCGTCGTCGTGTGTAAAGTACTCCGGTGATATGTCTATAACGACGGCTTCCATTAGCAGCTTGCCGGACTGCGAAGTCTCCTTGACGAAACGCAATGGCGGCAGCTCGACGATATTGTGCTCCGTGACATGCTCCGATATCTGATCTGCATACATTTCGACAATCTTCAGAGCTTCCTCTTCGGTCAGATCGGGTGTCTCATATAGCGACACGGACACTTCCTTGCCATCGAACGAGAAGGACACATCGCCCTTTTCATCGATAGTTATGTCGCCCACAGGCGTTTCATACAGCTGGGAGGTGCGCTCCTCCTGAATGGTGGACAGAGATAAATTCCTTTGGAGCTCATTCGCCTGTGATTGCTCTTGCGGTGGCTTTTGCGTTCGCTGCGCATCCTCAAATCCTAGTAGAGAAGCAGAGCTGGCGACCACGCCCATGCAATTTCTGGCCTCGCACGTGTACGTGCCCAGGCAACAGGTGCCATCCTGGCCAGATATTATACGATGAATATCGCCGGGCTTCAGTTCTACACCATCCTTATACCATTTGAGCACTGGCTGGGGCACGCCAATGACTTTGCATTCCAGATTGACAGCGCCCTCATCTGTGAGCACAGCACGCAAGCACTCCAGGAATCGGGGTTTCTTGTAGTGCCTGGGGATTTGCAGCTTGAGGAAGCACGACGTAATGCTAGTGCCAAAATCATTGACCGCCACACACTTCCATTCGGCCTGATCGACAAACTCCGCCGATTTGATATCCAGCAGCCACTCCTCGTTCTCGCCACGATAGTGATTATATCGTTCGTTCGGATCGATGGGCAGCTCATCCCGGAACCAGCTGAGAATCGGATCCGGTGTGGCCTTCACAACGACTTTGAATTGAAATGGTTCGTTTATCTTGGCATCGGTACTCTTGAGACCGGTTATAAATTTGGGCGCCTGATTCTGATGCGTGAACACCAAACGCTCCTCGTCTGTCAGCTGATTCTGTATGTCCTCCACGGTGAGCACGGCCGTGCTGCTCGTCTCGCCCATGCAGTTGCGTGCTATGCAGCAATAGGTGCCCAGGGAATTGGTACCAGTTAGCTGGTAAACATCGCCCGGCTTCAGTTCATGGCCATCCTTGAACCACTTGAGCACGGGCGTCGGAAAGCCCACAACTTTGCATTCGAACGAAACGAGACCCTCTTCGGTGAGCACGGCGCGCAGGCTCTCCATGAATCTGGGCTTGCGATAATTGCGAGGAACTGAAAAGTGGTGGAAAATCTTAGTAATGCCATTCATTGAATCTCGCTGAGAATACTTGACGCACTGTCCATGTTGACCACACAAGTCGAGATGCCCACGCAGCCTTCGAAGCTGGTGACCACGCATTTCCACTCGCCGGCATCACAGGATTCCGATGGTTTAATCTCTATCATATAGACGCCAAGGCCATCTTCGATTAGTTTATAACGTTCATCGGTCTCCACACGGCCGTCCTTGTTGTACCAGGTCACGCTCTTGGGCCAAGGCGGCACCACAACTGCGAAAGCAAAAGAAAATTACGTATACGTCACGCTGAGCAGAGAACAAGTGAATGGGCGAGAGAGTGCTTCTCGCGCCCTCTCTCTCTCCCCGGCGTTCTCTATTGGCAATTATCGGTTCTGTTTTGGTCGGCTCATTTGGCGCATGCTGTTGACCCACCTCAACAAGCAATCCGAGCATTCCCAGTAAATTCATTGAGTTCAAGTTTCTAGAGCACCAGCACACACAGTCTAAAAACAAAACAGACGCCGCTACAAGCTACCTACATATCTATAGATACATATATACGTATATATGGGTATATAATATATATAAGTATATATAGGTAGATCGCTTGTGGGAACTCTTTCTGTGTGTGTGTGTGTGGGAAATAAACAAAATGTGTTTTGCTTTATTTTGTGCGTCCTGGCACATTGCCAAGGGGAGCCAAACGCCAACGCGCTGAGAGCCACTCACCTTGACAGCCGAGAATGATGGTATCCCCGATGTGGACGTTTTGGTTCCGCAGCTCATTCGTAAAGATCGGCGGCGGCGCATTGCTGCTAATGCTGTGAACATTGGAAGAGCAAAAGAGCAATTCAGTTGAGCCAATTCGTAGGCCAATCAAGAGAAAGAAAGTTAAAAAGAGAGGAATATAAGTTGTTCACTCACTTGTCGGCTGGCTTGAGCGAACCCTCGCGACTGCCGCGGCCCACCACATGCACCTTGGAGCTGGAGTAGGTGACTCCCATGCAATTTTTGGCCTCGCACGTATATGTGCCCAACGATGTGGGATCGTCGGCATTGGCGGTCAGCGCAAAGATATCGCCAGCCTTTATCTCCTTGGAGTCCTTGAACCAGCGCAAATGAGGCGTCGGCACGCCCACCACTTTGCACTCCAGCGAAACCGTGCCCTGCTCGGTGAGCACGGCCCGCAGCTCCTCCACAAACTCGGGTGTCTTATACGCCTTGGGTACCAGCACGTTCAATGTGGCTAAACAGGAGTTGCGTCCGCCCATGTTCTCGGCCATAAGCATCCACTGGCCGCCATCCTCGAGTGTAACCGGACTGACTTCCAGATAGTGAAATGTGCCCTCGTTGATCTCCGTTATGCGATCATTCTCGCATATCCTGCGATCGTTTCGATACCAGGTCAGCTACGAATCAATTCAATGATCGGTTAACATTCACTTATAGTTCCTTAAATCTTGGCTTGCTCTACCTTAAGTTCTGTTGAGCTGCGTATTTCGGTTAGGAGGCGAGTTCGTGTACCCACTTTGACGGAGAGATCGACGAGTCGACGTAGGAATACTGGAGGATCCTCGCCGGTCGATCTGTCCTCTACAATGAGCTCGACATGCCGTCGCGCCACCTCATTACCTTTCGTTCGAGCAAACAGGGTATAGTGTCCAGCATCCTCGCGCTGCACATGCTCCACGGCCAGCTGAACGGCATTGCTGGTTTGTGTGATGCGAAAGCGATCAGAATTCTCGATGGGAATATCGCCACGGGTCCTGTGAGAGATCAGCGCACCATCATGTTAAATACGTATGAAATTATGCTACGCAAACCTTTCCAATATTTATATGCGGTTTGATCTGTGGTTTTACCTTTTCCTATAAACGGACGAGGCAGAGGCTGTGGAAAGCGTGCCGTGAAATTGTTTGTGCTCGTTGCAGCAACAACGACAACATTTCGAACATCCGTTGCCCATGGTGTTCAATAAATTCTTATGTTTACTCTAAATATCTATAGTCTATTTAAACACATCCGCTTTCACACACACACGCACATAAATACTAAAGCACATCGACGCTGTGTAATTGAGGAAAATATAGAAAAAATTGGCAAATATAAAAATTAGGTTTGCATAAATAAGACACAAAATAATAAAAATCAAGGCTATGTTGCCACAGGCTTTATTATGCATTTCCTCAACTAAAAGATCGCTCTCTCGCTGATCGAATCAAACATTGTATAGAATGCACCGTTTAGCTAATTTGTAACGGTCAAAAATAGGTAGAATATAATCTATTTGGTACATAATATATGTATTTATTAGAATGTATTATAATCAACAAGATTTAAACCGTTCTAGAGTTTGTATACATATTTTATATATATTGCAAATATGACTAATAGCACGGCTCTCCATTTTGAGTGACATTTAAAATGAAGATGGAACTCTCAGCAAAAGCATGCCATTTTGAGTAACTCTCCGCTTACAAATGAGCGAACAACTGAAACTAGGTTTTGCGACTCAACAGTTGCGTGCCATTTTGAGTTTTTGAGCAGTTTAGAGAGACGTTAAAGAGAGTGTGTCGATGTATGATATTGCGAACCACGACTGTAAATTGCAAATGCAGTTCAATTCAGCTCAAGTAAAAGACGCCATTTTGAGTGATTGAACTAAAGCTTAGCGCAAGAGAGAACGTATTGTGCGGCAGCTTTAAGATCTCACTGATTGTTGATAATGCTCACTTGCGAAGGATTTATTTTATGTACCTAAATGATTGCATATTTAATGGCTTATAAAGTCATTTGGGAATAGTTCTGCACTTTTTATATAGACCATTAATACAGGACATACATGAATTCATTCAGTAGCGGCACGCGATCGCATTTTTCGGAGCTGCTCAACACAAGTCATTAATCAATTTTGACATTATTATTATTATAAACAAAACAACAACACAACTACAAAAACCAAAAAAAAAAAACAAAAAGCAATTTGAAAAGAAAAATGACGAAAATATTTCAATCGAAAACAAGAATGTTTATAAATAAATGCACATTTCGGCTGTGTGGGAACTGACTCGACTATATTAATTGTGTTTTGTATTCGCACACATACACATACACGCAGTTTCACATACACTTGTGCACCTCACAATCAAAGAAAATTGTGAACAACAGACACAAAAAAGAAAAAAAAATAAGAAAAGAAAATTGTTTTCTTCGTAGTTTGTATTTGAACAATTTATTTTTGGGACACGTATCTCACGGATGCCACGCATTCATTTTCATTTTCGAATTTGCTAATAACTTGTTGTTCTCTGTCTCTGAGATACTTTTAATTTAGTTGAAATCTAAAATCAGAAATGTTTCGCTTGTTTCTTTTGTGGTTTATTGGCGAATTGTCGTTTGTTGTTTTTTGTTGTTGGCGCGGATATTGCAAAATCGTTTGCCATACAGCAAAAGCTGATTATGCAACCTGCAACAATTTCCAATTCAAATACACTTTTCAACACATTTTGGGCATAAAAATTAAAACATCATGACGCTCAAGCACACACAATGAAAACTTTTACATTTTCAAAATATTTTCTCGCGTCGCCGCGCATTTGTTAATGTAGCTAAATTTAGCGGATCGCCACCATTTCATGAGGTACACACACAGAGCCACATACACACACACACACACACATATTGCATTCATAGTGGAGCCTGTTGTTGGGACTGCAGTACTTCCTCAAAATATTGTTCGAATGGAATGTTCGTACGTATGATTGATTTTCGTATTTATCGCGTATACGCAGTGATGTTTCGTTTCGATTTACGCACACACGAACACCCACACATACTTTTCTATAATTATATATACACAGTTTAGGATGGAAAATGCTAATGCTGCTGCTGGGCAACGGATATGTGAATGCGCCGATCGTCGAAGTGGAACTGGCCAGCCGGCTCTGCTCTGCCTTCAGACATTGCCATAGCCCAAGAGACGAATTGGCCAGAGAACGTTGCTGCTGCGACAATTAAGAGGTAGCGCATGAGAGACAGAGACGCTGACAGAGAACGTTTTCGTGTGCGGCTGTGGGCGCAGTCGCCGTTGACCCGGGCAGCGGGCAGCATCTCAGTTCTTCTTGAGCAAGCGTGAAGGAGAAATCATATGTGTAAGTGCGCAAATTGATGTTGGCAAAATGCACATCAGCCGGTGAATCATAGCACACACGGCACACACGGCACACACAGCACACACACACACACTTGGGTAGACGTGTGTAATAATTTATTGGCTACGACTTACCATTCAAAATTGAAGGGCAGCAGCTCAGCCTCATCCTCCTCATCGCAATCGATTTTCACAAAGAAGGTCGCCCGCTCGTTGGGTATGCAACGGATGAGGGAGCTGGAGTTGTCGCTGAACGTAACGCGAGGCATTCGCTGTGACATTCTGTCCCGGCCAGGAGGTTCTGCAATGCGAATTCATTGGTCGTGAGATAAGAATCAGCTATATATATAGATGAGCAAACGTTTTTTTGAGCATTTAACAATGGCTATATATCTTCACGTGAAGCATCAAAATGAATTTGAAAAATTTATGCACTGCTAGAAAAATTTATTAAGTACTTTATTGACTTGCATACGACTCTAAAGTTTGCAAGTAAATCTCCATTATATTATTTGTTCAATATAAATCTAATTTTTTTCCAACTGTAATCCAACTTGTTGTTGGACTTTTCTCCAAGTGTAGTCTATACATAGATGGATTTAGTTCTTACTTAGGAATTAGCAACGCAAAAAAGTTTAAAAATATAGAAACAACTTATTATATTAGAGATGAGCATAGGATATACTGCTTTCGCACCAATTTGAATGGAACAAAGGAAAATATATAAAAAGGATCTTCTCTAGTAAACCCGATTTAATTGATTTGACCATGGAATACCTGCAGCTGTGCTCACTCGTCGGGCACAGTTTTTCTTGCTTGTTTGCATAACACTTGCACTTTGTAAATGCTGCTCTTACTTTTCATAAGGAACTCCACATCTGGGCCTACATAAATACATTTCCCTTGCCATTTGCTAAAATTCTCAGTGCGCAAATCTTTTGCCGGCAACAGACGGCCATTTGCCGACTGTCTGCAAAGATCTGCACTAAAAATAGTTTAAAATATTATTCATACAGAAACTATACTAAAATATTCGCATGTACGAGCAAATTTTCAAGCGAACATACATATATATTCCGACAAATATATATTTATATATATATAGCGGTATTGCAAATGTCTTTTGACAATTCCAAGCGCATCTAATTAACAACAATTATGAAAAACCATTCAGGCAAACGCTTGATTATTATTTAAATGATCATTTAGATCAGTTCTTTTTTAGTTCATTTCAATGCGGTGCGGTTCGGTTCGGTTCGGCTGGGTTCCGTTGCGTTGCGCTCTGTTCCCACATTACGTAACAGCCAGACAACGAAGACAACGAAGCCCATGCGATCATAAAAATATACACACACTTGGAATCTATTGTCTGTGAGGAGCAATGAAAAGCAGACAGCTTTTCCCCCGTCTCCGGAGCGAGTACGGATCTTACCTACTGCGACGTCGGCGCCGGCTGCAGCTGCGACGGCGGCGGCGGCGGCTTCTGCTGCTGCGACAGCGGCTGCTGTTCCCGGTGTTCCTTCCATGTTTTAGCTCTAGCTAGGCACGCTAGCTATATAATTAGCCAAAACAGGGCCACCTTAACATGGGCAGCTCACACACACGCACGCACACACACTAGCACTCGCGGTGTCTGCGTAACAGGACTTTTTCGACACGAAAGAAACTTTTTCCACTTAGGATTTGTTATTTCTTTATTCTTGTTGCTGGTTTTAATGCGGCGTATACAAAGACAAATCGATTTGTTGTTGCTATATACTTTTTTCTCACTTTTTTGTATATATTTATGTATATTTGTATGTATATTTAGAACAACCTCTCACATATTTGGAGGCAGATTTTTAAGCTTTCTTTCGACTGAAAAATACTTAAATTGACTTCGAATTAATATTTTCAAGCTGAAAACTTATTTATATAAAAATTATAGATTTTGGCACTTTTGAATTGTAGCGAAGATATGGCACTTTCGATGGATACAGTATGCATACGCACACACGAACACACACCACTTAAACGCACACACGCACACACACTCACATAATTGACACATTGGGTGAACAAAAATCGTTTCTATATATAAATAATATATACAAGACAACGTTGAGGGAGCACGAGCACCACGTCCAGCAAACACCTCCTGGATCTCCGATCGTTTTTCTCAGACTGAAACGAGTGGCACAACATCTGCGAAAGTCCATGCCTGAGAAATTCGACCAGCTATCTCTTGAGAGCGCCTTTACACACAAGTGCACACACACACGCACATGTTCAATGTTTATTTTCATAAGAGATGAGAGCCGCACATCTTGGCCCACCTGAAAAAGTGAAAAACGAATTGGAGGAAAAAGTTTGCGCATGTTTCGGATTTTCTCATTGGAACGTTTATTTTCTCTATATAAAATAAATAGGCTGCTCTCGCGATCTCTCTTTTTTCTCTTTTAATAAGTAAAAATCTCTTGATCTGTTAAATAGTTAGTTATTACTATGTATATTGCATGTTTGCACCTGATCGGACTGAAGGCAGAAGGGGTCCAACCTTATTGGGCTTAAGTAGATATTCATAAATACTTAGACATACACTCAGGCATACGCACACAAACACACATTGATCCACTTTTAGGGTTGATTGAAGATTATTTGCACGGCAAGGATCAACAGGTGTCTGCGCGCGGGACTTGTACATTCAGATTGTTCGTTTAAGCTACATACGATGGAACGGTGCCCCTCAAACCGAATAGAAATGCGTGTTGAATTTGTGGCGACAGGACGGTTGCGTAAACGGCGAGAACCATGCCAGCGAAAAGCGTCCGAATACGGATTGAATGCTCTTAAGCCGTGATTTCTTGGCCCAACGCGCCTCCTCCTTCTTTAGCTGTTCAATGCCCTGTAATTCAACAAGGTAATCGTTCTTAATTCTCGAATCAAAAAGTAATGATTAAATATTTCATTATACGCACCGTCTGATCATTCAGTATAGCACTCAGCTGGGTTGCCAGCATTATGATGGTGAATATACCAAACATTAGACCCTCGAATGTCAGAAAGAGCAATAGAAATATCGTGGCCGGCGGTGAGTACGGCGAACAGGTACGCCAATCGCTCTTCACACACTCGGCAAACTGCGTCATTACCAGAAAGAGCGTATGCACAGATATTGAGGCTATATAAAACTGCAAAGAGTGCGTACAAATCAGTGAAACTCTTTTCAAATTGAGAAGCTGTTTTCATTAACATACCGTAAAAAGTACAAAATACTTTTGATTATCCTCTCCCACGCAATTGTTAACCCACGGGCAATGATGGTCCATCTTTCGTATGCAGCGTTGGCACACGGAGCAATGGTGGGCACGATCCGGCTTTATACTACAGCATTTTGGGCACTTATAGAACATTTGACCCTCGCGATAGCCCATTTGCTCTATCATTTCCTTTGTGGCATTACCACGCGGCACAGCTCCCTACGATGAAGTAAGCATATGAAATAAATAAAAGTATAATGAAGCTTCAGGATATGGGACATAACTAACCGGATCAGAAAGCATTGTGCGCAAATGGGAGACAAAAGCCAGGAATGCGAGCATTTGGAATATAACCATATTGATACTGCTGAATATGGTATAGTTGTCATAGTTTGGCAATAGTATCAGGCCACACACCACAAATTCTGCAAAGAGGATGAGTAGCCAGGTCATGACTACGCAAACAATGCCACAGATATCCTGTAAATGTACATAGTTATTCATTAGATACATTGCCATGCCAACTTCATATCTATTTATCGACCTTGACACACCAGGCCCTGTTTCCCAGGCACCGATTATGATGATCAACACCACCACCGGTGGACAGCGAGGAATATGAATACTGCATTCCGGCGGCAAAAAGTCACGCACGAAGTGCTTATCACGTTTTCAGCCTAAGTGCATCTAATATAATATTCAGTAATGACACAACTAGATAACGTGCCCACCAACTACAGTCCGAAGTTTATGGACTGACTCGAAACGAAAATAAAAAGCAAACAGCTGTTGCGGCCAAAGGTGTCGATAAATTTCAAGTGTTGGTTAGTGTCCAAATAAATTGAGTAAGTTAAAATACTACTTGCAGGTGCCAGGCGAATGGATTTAGATTTACAAATATTACTTTTTTAATACGGGACTTGCCACACTTAAATAACAGAATAATTCTTTCATAAATTCATCAATATTTCAATCTTACAAATATCGTATGTACAATATATCAAATAAACAGTGCAACAAGTACATACATCTGTTTTACATATACTACAAAACTACAAATGTTTATCAGCTTTCATTAAGCGGGTGTCAGCTTGGCTGCCGGCTCAAGCAACGCCCAAAGACCGGCTGCTGATGAGACCGCACCCAGTACGCCTATTGTTCTGGGCGGTAGGCTTGTATAACCCAAAGCTGTCAGAGGAATAAAGAAATCGCACATATTTTTTACAGTATCCACAATGATATCCTTGTGGACCAACATCAGAGTGTAAGAGTATAAGGCTAATCTCTGAATATCCGCTGGCGAGTTGATACTAGCCGGAAACTTACTACGTACTATACCACTATTACAGCTAGCCTTCTGCAGATCCAGGACTCTCATTATCTCGTACAGATCACGACATAAATTCATAACTATTGAAAATAGCCAGTACTTATTGGCGATATTTGACCATTTCTTTGGATCCACTGATGTTAAGCCAGCGCGTGCGAGCCACAAAAGATGATCGGCGAACAGAAACAAGGCTTGTGAGATCTTGCTCATTGTCAATGTTACACGAATCGTCAAGTCTGGGTAGTGTATAGATCGTAGACTTGCATAAAATACGTCCAAGCCCTTGCCAAAACGTAGCACTGAATACATACAAATGATAGTAATATAGATGGTATTACGAGCAAAATAATATAGATAGTATTACAAATCATTTATACTACTTACATTTTCGGAATGTGCTTAAAATATATTCTATGGTTTTAAAGTTGTCCACCAACGCCGGATGACCATTGTTAGACTCCAGTGAATCCCACATGGCACGCGAAGCATATTGAATGAGCCTAGCAATTTTGTCTCTACCCGCTGCTTGATTATTTAACTTCACCCATTTGTCCATGCTTATTTTCTTCAACGAAAATTCGAACCAAATGATAAAAAGTCCAAGGTGCAATTGAACTAGAAGTGCGTCTTAGAGATGCCACTCGACAAAAAGTCACAGTCAAACAACTGGTCACTCTCTTGTTTACTTTTCCTAACATAATTATCGATTGCACGGTATTGGTAACGATAAAACAGCGATAAGTTCATGCCACGTCTTTTACGTTCAACTTCTTATTGTTAATAAATAGTAAAATAGCTTAATTAAAAATGGCTGTAAGTTAATAAATATAGTTTTCACCACGACATGAATATTATACCGTTCAAATTGCAGCCTCAGCAGAAGGGTAAACAGGGCACCAAGGGAGCAAAACAAATTGTAGAGGAGAACAAAACTACTTTGACATTTTATAGGAATATGGCTATTGGATGCGCAACGCCCGCTGTATTGTTGAGCTTTTTGGTGTTTGAATTTACCAAACTCACAGGTGTAAGTTAACTCAGTACCGACACTTTGCAAACTAGCTGATTAACCTTAATTTCTTAGTTCATGTTAGCGATATCGCTTCTTATTTTGGGTGCCGCTTACCAATTTATGGTATTCATGTCCCGGGCAAAGTACTCGGACACAGGTGCCCTTTTGGACACTGGGAGTGATTTGAATATGGAGGGTGGCATTGCAGAGTAAGTATTACGCAGACTTCTGTACATATCCACCTATTAACCCTGTGCCATCGTACAGAAATGTCAAAGATCTGATCATTCTTACCTCCGGAACGCTTCTAATGTCACTGATCTCGAATTATTTCTGGCTGTTATTATTGTTGGCACCTATTCGTGCTGTTTGGATGCTCTGGGGCACCATTATACAACCCTGGTTATCACAGCGTAACGCCGCCGAAGATCCAGAGATGGACGAGAAAAAGCAGCGCAAATTAGACCGCAAAATGCGTCGAATGAGGTAAAATCTAGCCAAGATTACCACATCCGTCTGGGGTTAGACTTTATGAAACTAATAATCCCGTGAGGCTGCTTAATAACTTAAAACTGATTTTAAAATGAGATTTTACGGTTCGTTAACTTGGTCGGTCGTAGAGACCACGACGAAAACAAAATGTGTGCAGGTTTTCCAAATTTGTTTGTTTTTCTTATATTAAAACGAGACAAATTGTCTCTAGTCAAAAGAAAGAAGGAAATGAAATTCGATTTTTTGCTTTTGTGAGTTTGTGTGCGCTTTAATTAATGTGCCCAAGTGAACAATTACAATGCTTCACATAACATATACTCTCTGCATATATAAATATATATTTAAATATATTTATATACGCTTTTGACATGTTTGTTTTAAATTTGGAAAGTGTTCTAATTCTTAAACCTTTGCAAGAGGAAATCACAATTTCATTCTACTGAAACATTCTCAAATGTTCACCAGACAAGGTGCTTTGTAAATATAGTATATATTTATATAAATGTATGTATACTTTATATTAATTAGATATAAGTATATGTGCATTAGAGTGCAGGAACTGGTGCAGTTCTAATTAGTGCAGTTGTCATTCCCTCAATGGTATCAGCGAGCATGGTGCTGGGGAGTAAATAAAATTGAGCATAATCGAGGCGAAAAGAAAAGAGAAATTAAGCATTTTGCAACAGCAGTTTATTCGTTGTTGACTAAACCAGATCGTATCCAAAATAAAAGTTACAAAAAATATCAAATAATGAATGACAAGTGTCGTCGTTGTTTATCAGCGCTCAAGATTTCACTAATTCATTGCGTTTTATCCAAAAACCCGGCTGTAGCCTAGAGGAGCGTCAACAATACAGGATCGTAACTTAACTTTACGCTTTATGCTTTATGTTAAGCATCATGAATGTAAATGCAGGCTTTGTTATGAAACTGTAAACATGTATAATGTATTTAACTAAGAGATAGATTGAAAGGGAGAGAGAGACTGGGTTAGAGAGTGGGAGGAGATACAAACAAGGATAAGCTGAGCCCCATCTATACATCCATAAAATATATAGATTCGAATTTCAACTACACAGCTAATGGAGTGTTCTCTGATTATGGACCATGCGGTCGTCCATGCTCGCTTGGTTAACATCTGTGCTTAACTACAACAACATCCAACAATTTATAATATCAATGGACAAGCTCTTTTAGTTGTATTGTTCGGGAATGACATAGGAGATGTCGTCCCATGGATGACGATAGAGTCCCTGTTTGAGACGCTTCTGATCCATATAGTGTCCAATAAATCCTATACTGCGTCCCAACACAAACAGCGAATTGATGGCACCCACATTGATATACTCCTGAGCCTCCTCGCTGCAAATGTCATACAATTAGCTTCTCATAATTCATCTAGTATTACTTTGAGATCCACTCACCTGGTGAAGGAGCCACTGTTGCGCAGCATATCGACAAAGGCGGTGGCAATCACACCATCGACATTCAAAATAAGATTTGGCTTCTTGTTGGTTGTAATCTTCTCCACTTCCAGAGCGTATTTGAGCAGCGGGCACTGCGGGAAATTCTCCATAACAAACTCCTTGATGATCTTGACACGTACATCGGGATTGTTAATGGACTTTACACGATGTCCAATGCCTAAAATGAGTTTGCCCTCTTTACGCATTTTGTTAACGAACTCCATCGGGTGCAAATTGGTATCATATGCTTCAGAGAATTGCCTGGCCGAGCCGTCGAGTGCGCCACCAAAACGATCACCCTATGGAAGAATAATCAATTGAAGGAGAAACAACTTTTAAGAGAAATGAGCACACTTACAATAGTCAACAAACCGCTGACGACTGAGGATACCAGATCCTTGCCAGCACGTGCGCAGACAATAGTGTTATGTGCACCGGAGACAGCGGGCCCATGATCAGCCGTGACCATGAGACACATCTCGAAGAATTTGCAGACATACGGCGGAAGACAGCGCTGGAACCACAACAGCGAGATGACACCTCCAATGCCGACATCTTTATTGAGCACTTCGCTGATGGGCATACCGGCATAGATCAGCTCCTGACCGCGCTCATCACAAATTGAGGTCATAAACGAGGCGGGCTTACGGATTAAGCCCAACTCACGTGCCCATGAATAGTCCATAGGCACCGTTGGTGGTGGCACCTCTTCACGTGGCACTATCCGTCCGGTCTTCACCAGCTCGCTGTACACATGGTGAATAAGCTCACCTAGCGTATCGAACGAGTCCGGAACGTAGGCACCCGCATCGCGAAGAGCCTTATTCTTAGCCGTGGCCGTTTCACGATCCGAGTTCGCGCAGGAGCCAGCATGTCCAAACTGCACCTCCGAGGTGAACATGCTGGCGCAGGTACCAATGCACCAGGCCACTAATGGCTTTGTGATGCGTCCATCTTTGATGGCCGAGCATACATCGTACTCCTCGGTGCCACCAACTTCACCAAGCAGCACAATAAGCTTCGTTTCTGGATCAGCCTGATAGCGTAGAATGTGATCCATGAAGGTAGAGCCTGGATATCTGTCACCACCAATGGCAATGCCTTCAATGACGCCATCCGTTGCCTTAGATATGATGTTGTTGAGTTCGTTCGACATGCCACCCGAACGGGAAACGTATGCCACGCTACCCGGACGATAGAGTTTCGAGTGCAGTATATTATCTAGCATGCCACCAGTATTTCCAATTTTGAAACAGCCCGGCTTAACACCACCCACGGTGGCGGGTCCAATGATCGCCACACCCTTCTTGTCAGCCTCAACGATGAGCTTGCGTGTCATATTCTCTGGTATGCCCTCGGCAATAATGGCCACTGTGCGTATCTGTGGGAACTCCAGGACCTCAAGTGTTGAATCATAGGCCGAACGTAGCGACGCGAAGTTAACCATAACATCGACCTCCTTGTGTTTGTGTATAGCATCAGACATCTTTTTGTAAACTGGTATAAGTATCTCCTTGTGCCCCCAATAGTACTTCTGCTTGTGATCGCCCGTAAATGGATACACCATAGCCACCACAGATGGCTCGTCACGCCTGAAAAGAGAGTAAGAAAAACAGAGTTAGATACAATCTGGTTGATCTTTAATAATTTGCTTTACTTACCTGCATATAAAATCAAAATCAAGCATCGATTGCACCGCACGCTGCTGCATGCCCCAGACAATCGCCTTGGTTGAATTGGAGAAGAACTTTCTATTGAAATTCAAGTTAGCTCCATTGCTCTGATGATTATTAGTTGTGGCGACGCCATCGCTCTCATCTGCCGAGATAGGTGGTAGTTTAATCGATTGTGCTGTTGTCGGGCTCAAGGCTTTTGTTTAGTTTCAAGTATCCCCAAATGAGTGGCATTGAGTCGATCGTTATCGATATCGATACACATTGATATTGATATTATTTTATGATGATGAGCGAGCGAGAGCGAGCAGATATAGTCGAAAGAGTATAGAAGTTCACATACATATATACATATAGACAACATTCAATACAAGATTACATTACGAGGGCGACGAGGTGGTGCAAGGAAATGCAAGTACGATGTAGTGGTGGGAATTTTCATTTCACAGTTCAAGGACGAGGTGCAATTTTGGCCAAACGAACGTTTCACAACGTTTTTGATATTTTTTGTACATGATTTTTTTTTTTTTTGGTGGGTGTGGTTGTTGATTTGTTGTTGGTTGGAGCAGAGGGCGATCAATGCAAATACATACAAAAGAAATACAAAGAAAACAGAATAATAAATGCAAGTCCAAAACAAGAATAATAAATAAACAAGACAATGTAATAAGAGCTATAACAGAATTGAAAATAGTTGGGATTATTGGATGGTGATTTGGAAAGGTCCAGGAGCAGGTTATAACATTCAGTTAGTTTGGACATCCACCTACCTGAGCTAAAAGTTTCCGACTCAGTGGCTGCCTTTAGATCAGCTTGCGCCTGCTGCCCGCCAGGTAGCAGAAAATTAGCTGTGGAAAACTCGACACTGGGCACTTGGGGAATGGGACGCTTGCCCAATGCCATACCACAAATGGCCGTCATGTGCGTTTCAGGCCCAAACACATGCAGTGGTATACCCAAGGTGCCGCCAAAGTCACGCATACGACGCAAGCCCTCCTGATAATTGGGTCCAGCACGTCGTACAAAGATCGAGACGTTGTGCTCCACCAGCTTGGGCTGGAACTCACGTAAGGCTGTGATGATGCCTACACAACAAAGTAAGTTCATTTCATTCGATGCCTGATAAGATAACGTCGTCTCACTCACCTTGGAAGGTCGCTGCAACATTCGTAAAGTTAGCAATGCCGCCGCCAGTAATCAATACTTTGCCATCGGGATGTTTGGGTGACGAGGTCATTAGGTTAAGTATCGTCTTGGCATACTCATATGTTTGTTGTTCCGAAGGAGCACCGCTATACTCGCCATAGTTGGCCAACTCTGAGGCGCCACCCAGATCGCATATGGTATCAGAGTAAATCACACTGGCTCCGCCGCCAGCAACCATAGTCCAAATGCGACCATTTCTGTTTAGAATTGTCAGCTTGAGCGAAGCACCACTCTTCGCATCCAAATCGGCAATGTATGCCTCTTCCGGGTAGGCATCGCGTCCGAATGGTGGCGGATAATCGATATCACCCCACTTTGGACGGCATATAAAATCAGCAGTCGAGTCCAGCTTGGCTGCCAAATCCAATATATACAAGTTATCGGCCGTCACCACGAGCGGATTAATCTCCAGATACGTGAAATACAGATCAGCGAATGTAGTATACAATCCGTATATAAATTTAGCAATGCGCTCCTTCGTTGAAGCATTTGTGATAGCCTTCAGCAGAGTTGTCTTCACATCAGCCAGCGATAATGTGCCATCCACCTTTACATCCAGCTTGACAGCCTTTGCGTCCACATCGCCAATATCTACACCACCTTGATGATAAAACAGAATTGTGTCTGCCGAACGATGCGAATAGATGCACACGTACATTTCCTCGGCCTGCAATAAGATATATAGTTCAATTAACCCATACGCTGGTGAAGATCCTTTAGCTTACCTCTGTGTGTGGCACAAATGGTTCGATTATGAAGTTGCGCAATTTGCCCACAGCATTGCCAATCTTTTGATCCTTGTTCAGACGCTCGCCAATCCATTGCTTGACCTCATCAAAGTTCTTCTTAACGCCAATTAAACCCAACTTACCACGTCGCTTAATCAGTTGATCGGGCTTCACCACAAGAGGCTACAAAGAAACAATTCAATTCCAATTATCACTTTGAAGTATGCTAATTTATTTTCTGCTAATAATCATACATTGATCCCGTTAAGTATTGGGGTTTACTACGTCAGTAAACCCCGGCCTTTCGCCCAGCGATAATAGGCGAACGAGCGGGTGCGGGGAACAAGTTACAATCTTCAAGCAGGGGTCAGCTGAGAGGCTGCGTCATTGTCAATGACAACGAGCGCACGACTACCTCCACACACACACACACACACCCACAATACCTCTCTCTCACACGCATACGTACATATATTTAAAGATCGTACGAGTACAAATTGTAGAAAAAAAAACTGATCAGAGGGCAACGCCTCAGGCGATTGCGCGCGTCTGGCTGCAAGTGAAGGCATGCTCAGGGAATGGAACAGAGATGACATACTGAATGGGAATTGGCATGTCAGCAAAATGCTCTCAAAGTCAATGCGACTCCACGATCGGCTAGATTCCCTGTTCAAATTATGAAGTACTATGCTAATTCGCAAAGGGCCTTAGTTTTGTTTATGCGGATTATCACGCCACTCTCGAACAAACACACGCACACTCAAAGCTTACGCACTAGCACACACATACACAGACACACAAATACACCCACGCTTTGCTATCACAAATAATTTGTTAGCGCCAATCAGTTGATTGCTTTCAGTTATCTTTCCCGTACTGGAAACGGAAAACGAACCAAATAAAATACTTGAACTGGCGTGCCTGACAATATGCCGGATAAAGTTATAAAATTTATCTACCTGCTTCAGACGATTCCAATATATTTAATAAGATGTTAGGTTGATTGAACCTAAAATTAACTTTTATTACCGCCGTCTTTATTGACTTTACACAACTCACAAAATGTAAATTTGTAAATATTTTCAACGGGTTTCATTATCTCAAACAACTTGGGTTACCGTTTTTACAGCTGCAAATTGTACGTATACTTTTTCCCAGGAATGTGAATCAGCCAAATATATATATATATATATATATATACAGCAAAAACAACAATAAAAGTATGCATATCAAATCAAAAGCGGCGTCACTCAAATCACCTTGATTTGCGCTCGAATCAAACTAACAAATATATATATATATATAAAGCTATAATCGCGCCATGCTTATCAATAATTTGGGAATCATGCATAGCGCAGATGCCGGCACTGGTTAGAGGGGGCTTAGTCATGGCACCGCAGCTCTCTACGCGGTGGCCTAATCGGGGATGACCTTAGCCGGCTTCTGTGCCGGCTGTGTCAAGTTCAATGACAAATTCTGTTGTATTTGCACGCTGGCCTAGTTTCACATTCACATTCACATTCATGTTGTTTGGCGTGGGGTGTTGTGAGTATTTCTTATCTAATTGTTGTGTATTTTTAGCTTACCGTGGTCAGCAACCAGGGCTGCTCAGTGCTCAATTTAGACCAATCCGTCTCTGCATTGACTGTGGCAAAGCGGCATGTAGCTGCGCCTGCGCCGTTCTTATTGAGATGACGGTTGAGTATGTCCTTGCCGGTAGCTTCCGTGATCGCTTTCGCAGACATGCTGTACTATTATGTAGGACAATTTCTCTCTTTTTGTTTAGCTGAAAATAGAATAGAGAAATGCCAACTATTGTATATATCGCATTACAATATGCAAAGGTTGCGGACCGAGCCTTGGCCGCGCTTCTAAATCTTGATTATATTTACTTAGAATTTATTAAGAGCCGCTCTCTGTGCGTGTGTGTCAGCAAGTGCGAGTGCAGTCAAGTCTCTGAACACCTGCCCTTTAGTAGTATTGTTGTGTGTTTATTTATTTGTTTGTTTGACACTCGTTTTTTTCTTCTTTTCTTTGCTTTCTTTTCTCTTTTTTAAGGCGGAACAGGGCAACCTGTGCGATGGGGAGTCTCCAGTGAACTGAAATCTAATATGCAAGCGAACCAGCGTTGAAGACCCCACACAAGCGACAAACCGAACTGGAATCCGGCAACGAGCGAGTCTGTTGCTGTTATTGTTGTTGTTGCTGCTGCTGCGGCGATTACTTCGTCGTGTTCAACTGCCGATTTCGGTTGTTTTGTTGTATTTGTCGTTATCGTTGGCATATATATACATGTGCACATACATATATAAATATATATGACATTTATATGGATATGTAAGTAGCAATTTTATAGTAAGAATGTACTTAGGCAAACACTAACATAATTTATTCTATTAATTATATATGTATAAAACTTTTGAAATTATTCAGTTGTTTGACGGCAAAGCGTCTGTAGCACCGACTAGATGCTTTATTAAAGTGCAAATATGTATTGCTTAAAATATATTCAACTATTAGCATTCAAGTAAGATCCAAAATTAATTTTTAGCATGTTTTCGACTAATTGCGAAGTAGTTGCCTTTAATTTTGTTAGCTAAGCGTGCTGGATAACCCAATGTACCTTAAATTTTCACAGTTCAGTATTGTGGGATTAGTTACTATTTAACGTATGCCAATGAAGAAATGCACACTGAAATGAATGATAACACAAAAACAGTTTTACCATTGATCTCACTCAGAAATGACAACAACAACAACATACACACACACAACACCTGATGAAGATGAACAGGTTTATCTTGTTGAGCGACAGTCAAAAATTGAAGTTTTTTGTATAAAGAAAAGGGCAGGTAAATATAACTTTCACCCGAACAGTTAGTGGAAATCTGATGCAGGTAAATTTTCGACTGTGACGTTGGACACAATTCAATGTTGACGTTGCTAGGCACTGCTTCATCTACACACGGGAACTAACACAATCACACGAAAAGGTTTTCCCTGTTTACAATTCCATTGTACACTGCGTTGCGTGCGTTACTTTTGTGTGTGTTTCTGTTTCTAATTTGCACACATTTTTGGGTTTAGCACTGGCGGTTGTATTAGGGTATTGAAGAATGTGTTGGATGACTTGACACAATTTATATAGCTTGCGTTTCAAAGCTCCCTTTCGAATTTCTGTGTTTAATTAACATGAGCGCGCAATTGCCGAAGTTCATGGCGAAAATCTGACGTGTTTGGATAGTTTGACATTTAAAAAATTTAGTGCTAATGACATTAGATATAGGCAACGCACCAGTGAAAGTGGGCAAAATCAATAGTGATGCAATTTCTGAGTTTTTTTTACGAAATGAGTCTGTGGTTACAATTTCGCATGGATTTCTGTATATACATATATGACTGTGCATGTATGTGTTTATCTATTTTATGTTTATTAGAAATTACACGAACACATAAATAAGATACTTTTATATATTTATATGCCCAAAATTTTATCACATTATTTAACTCACTATAACTATACGTATTTACAGCAGTTTCACTTTTCGTTAATAATGTTACACCGCAAACTTTCCTTTCGATCTGAAGCACTATATGCATTTATATCGTGAGTTATCGATAATCGCAACGTCACTCGAAACTCTGTTATACATTCAGCTCAGTTTTGCGTTGCGTTGCCATGTTATTGAAAAAAAGTGTGCCCGCCTGCTGATAATCCCAAAGTTGTCCTTGCAATCGCACAATTTCAAGTCAGCTGTAGAAAACAGCTGTTCAAGTTAATGCTCACAAAATCGAATCAGCGATAACATAAGCGATATTGAGTAATATAATTAAACTAGTACTTAATGTGAGAATAAATTGCGGCAAACAAGACTCGAGTGTCGTGATTACTAAGCAATCCACTCGTTCATATATTACGCGAAACATCAAAAATATAAAAATGATGTATACAAATTTGCTGCCCCTGCTGCTTCTGATGCTGCTGTTGGCCGCGTTCACGGTCTCTGCCAGGGGCAACCAGCAAATGGTTGACAGCAGGGAAAAAGTTCTAGCTGGCCTGCAAGAGCGCTTTATCGGCCTGGAAGACTCACAGACGCTGCCCGAGCCGCACACACGCGAGCAAGTTGAATTGCTGCGCCACTTAAATTTTGTGCCACCGGCAATTGACTTTGGCAAATGGTCGGTGGGGCAAACGGTAACGCGAATTGTAACGCTATTCAATCAGCACACAAATCGTAGCGTCCATCTAAACTCGGTCGCTGGACCAAGCCCAGTGTTCTACAGCAGCTTCCTTGGTACGCGAGAAGTGCCGCCTCAAGGGAATACTACATTTAGTGTCGTATTTTTACCACGACAACTTGGTGCCATATCAACGGATCTATTGATCCAAACATCCTTCGGCCGTGCCGAATATGAGGTGCGCGGCGAGGGCAGCGAGTGTCCGTATCGCTTAAAACCGCTGGTGGGCATCAAGGCGCCCATGAATGCAACGCTCACGCCCGAAATACATATGTATAATCCACATGAGCGACCGTTGCAGATACTCGAGGTTAGAATGTCAACAAAAAGTGCTTTGTCATCGCATGCTTATTCACTTTTCTCTCTATGTTCCCTAGGTGTATAGTAGCGGAGGCGAATTTCAATTGGAGCTGCCCAGTGGTGGATCAGAAGGACCACAGAATCTGTGGGAGATACCTCCACATTCGCTAAAACCAATCATACGCATCTCATTTCATGGTCGCACCGCGGGCAACCACAGCGCCTATATACGCATAAAAATAGCTGAGCAAACAGCGGATGATGCATCACCGCTGGAGCATCTAAACGAAAATGTACTAGTCATACCCGTGGAATTCGAAATATTGCCACGGCATGGCGTCTACGCGCGAAATCCTTTGGCTGATTTCGGTCGCCTGGCCACGGATCAGCATGCAGACGCATTACGATTCAAGTTGGATATACAAAATCAGCCAGTGGATGCTGCACACCGTCAACTAATAGGCAGTTATCTCCGTGATATACCAGGCTTGAGCTATGATGCTGTTAACGCGAGTATAGTGCTGGATCCGAAACTGTTCGATGAAACTGGGAGCATTAACGATCTGTTAATCGTCACCAGCACTGGCAACTCCAGTGAATCTGGCGACGAGCAGTCGCAGCAATTTACTGTACTCGTGCGTGCTGAAATCTTCAAAGGCGGCCTTTACTACGATCGAAATATTACGCTCTTCGTGAGCAACTCTAGCAGCGAGGAATTGCACCTACAGAAGCAACGAACGCTGTTAGTTCGAAATGATTTTGCCTTTCCACTGACGCTCTATAACTTTAGCTTATCGACGCCAATTGATGCAGAAGTGTTGCAGCTGTCGTCCCTGGAGCAGGAGCTAGTTCTGCAGCCGGGCGAGTCGGCAGAACTTCTCCAATTACATTTGCTCAACGATCTCGCCATTTTTAACTCCATGCTGTTAATTGCCAGCAATGTGACAACCTTTGCATTGCCCGTTGTTTCGTGCAGCGGCCGGTTGCATGTGTCAACGCAACAGTATACGCTGCAGCTGCCTAGGGATAGCGAATATGCGACGGAATTGGATCTCGGATCGGTGCCGTTTGCGGAGAAATCACGCGATGCATTCATCATCTTGCGCAACGACAATCCGTTGCCCATTAAGATAACCAACTGGTACTTTAAGTCACCCAAGCATGTTTACTACGAGTCAATGTTCCTTGGCTGTGTGCCGGCCGCCGTGTCGGTGAATTCATCGATAATGAATATGTCGGAGAATAGCACGGTCTTTCAATTTTGTAGCCAGGTCGAGGCCGGTGACAGTGCCATTTTCGTAGTCTCCATACAAACGTATGTAGCTGAGGAGAGCTACGGAACACTAAAAGTCTGGACACCATACGAAAAAGTGCGAACTACGGTACGGTTTAAGTCATCTGTGGGTCAACTGGATATCGATCAGGATCAGCTACAGTTCAAGTCTTGTTTTCCGGGCAAAATATGCTCGGCCGTACTGAGCATACGCTCCACATTCACGCATCCTGTACATGTGACTTCGGTGACATTTACGCGTCCTGGCCTCCGATTTAAGGACTTCAATGCGAAGGGAACAACAATCGGCGCACTAACTCAGACCAAGGTGGGTCGCATCTACTTTGAGCCAGCCGTCGCATGTGGCAGCAGTTGTTATATAAGTCCAACGTTCGACGCAAGCCAGATCTTCCCCACCAGCTATGGTGCGTCGCCTGGAAATGCCAACAACAATCTGCTTTATGATCGCATCGAGTTGCGTCAGCGCACGGAGTTTTATAGGGAATTCAAGCGGATATTGCAGTCACTGTCGTTGACACTACACAGCGTGGAGCTGCCGCCCGTGGAGCTGGACTTCAGCGTTTCCATCGAATGGCCGAAGCTGGTGCAATATCAGCCGCTGCCCCCCACGCCGGCTATCGAGCTGGGCCAGGTGCAGCGCCAATGGATTACCATTAGCAATCCATCCACGCAGCCAGTGGTATTCGATTATTTTCTATCCGATCCGGCGTATGCGACACGTACCAAACTATCGCTGCCCCACGAGGTGATTGACGTGAGCAGCAGCAGCTGTTATCTAACGGATCGCGATGTCTTTTCGTTGCCAGATGGGCCATACAGCGGACCTTTACTGTTGCCTGGCGGCGCAACGCTCACCATACCTGTGCAGTTCAGCGCCCAGCAGCCGGACAAATACTGCACCCTGCTCCATGTGCGGAGCAATCTGACACTGTACGAGGCTGTCTGGTTAACCGCCCGGGCAGTACAATCGCAGTTCCGGTTAGGGAATCGACGGCCGGGTTCCAGTGCGCCGTTACTTTTTGAATTCAGTGCGGAACAGTTCGAACGTTGCGATGGCACCTTACGATCTGCTGAAGCGGACCAGCAAAAGGATGGAGAAGATGCTCTGTCCAGCCATACAGTGTCGGCCACGCGCAGCTTTACCGCTCGCAATGCTGGTGTGCTGCCCATCCGTATCGCTGGGTTTCTGATTGGCAAGCGTGCGTGTGAGGGCTACGGCTTCAAGGTGCTCGACTGCCAGGGCTTCGAGCTGGCCGAGAACGAGACACGCAAAATCGAGATCAGCTTCAACACGGACTTTACGGCGTCACGCGTCCAGCGCACCCTGACGCTGCTGACGAATCTCAGCTATGATATCAGCTACCAGCTGGTCGCCCAGCTGCCAGCGGAGAGTGTGGAACGCTGTGCGGCAAGTCTGCCGCGTCCCAACTGGGAGTCAGCGTTGCGAAATGCAGCACTCGTAGTGCTTCTGGCCAGCTTTTGCCTGGTGCTCTTCGCTGCCATGTTCGATGCGCGCGCGATTATGGCACAGCAGAGCGCCTACGATGCGGCACGCTACAAGGGTCCGGTGCAGCCAACATTCAATTTACGGAATATTGTTAAGGTGCAGGTGGCCGAGGAGGCAGCCGCTGCGGCTGCGGCCGCGGCAACGGCAGCTGCGCTCAAGGCGGAACAGCAGCAGAAGCTGCGCAATGGGCAGTTCAAGGAGCTGCGTAAACGCTCAGCACTTAACTCGACAGCGGATAAGGGAACGTCCTCACGCAAAGCCAAATCGTGGACAACTTGGAATGGAATGGATGCGGCCAGCTGCGAGGCCAAAGCAGCGCCACTTGCAACTATAGCCGCCAGCGTCGCCTCGAATGTGATCACACCAAAGCCGACAAGTTCGCCCAAGCCTAACAAGAAATCCCCGGCTGTGCTGCAGCCGCTGAGCACAACTGTGCGCGCACCCAAGAAGCCCAAGCAGACAACGCCCGTAAGTGTGGCGGCCAAGCCTAAGATGGAGCCGCCGGTTGTGCAGGAAGTGCCAGAAAAACGTACCAGCCCGAATCCGAAAGCAGGCGTTACACAGCAGGAGAATGTGTCGCCACGTGCCGTTAAGATAAATCCGGAAACACCGAAGGAACGTGTGCTCAAAGAGCAAAATGGCAGTACCAAGAAGCTGGGCAAAACGCCTGGACGGGAGCGTCGCAAGGAACAGAAGCTGACGCCGCCCAATGGCAAGAAATCCGCGGACCGTAAGCAGCGCAGCAAACAGCTCAACTTCAATGGAACGGCACCAGTTTCAGCTCTAGGTGCTTCTCCTCTGAGCATACCAGATGCAGATACCATGATAAGCTCACCGTGGGAGACCAGCAGTGGCGTTTCGTTCCGTGATGTACTCCAAACGAAGCCATTGCCGGCCATTGACAATGGTCTCAACTGGGATCCGGCTGCAAGTGATTTGGCCAGTAGTCAATTGGGCCCGATTGGTAGCCGCAAGAGTCTTCCCCCTGCTGCTGCACCATCGACATCATCGCTCTATCAGCCGCTACAACCAGTGAATGCGACAGCAGCCACTGACAATACGCTCATCCGCTCGCTCTTCGATACTACCCCGTCGTCGGCCATGGGCCTGAACATGGATTTGCCCACCCTGAATGGTGAGGGAATAGAGTTATATTTTTACTTTGATTTCACTAAGTTAATTTCTTTGCTTTCACAGATCTTTGTGGCAACGTTTTTGA
>JABVZX010000001.1:8564537-8579361 GCA_020883565.1 Drosophila pachea
ATATGTACTATTTTCTACAGTTACTACTAGTACACACACTCTTAAAAAAAAAAAAACAAGAACAAATGCGTCGAAAATAATTGTAAATTTGTGCATTCAAAGTTTTGCTTCCTATACAATAAAACAAATTAATTAATATGAAAAAGTATAAGAAGAGAAGGAAAGAGAATACAAACCGTAACAAGAAAACACATTTACCATATTACCAAAATTTAAATTAAATATGTGTGTATATGTATACATATACATATGTAAACCAAAAAAACAAATGATTTCTTTTCAAAATTTAAAAAAGAATATTTTACTAAATAAATAAATAAAAAAAGATAAAAAAAAAAACATAAAAATCAAAATAATGTTTTTTTTTCTATAGAGGGCTGGGGGAAAGGGCAGATGTACATATAGACAAGAGAAGTGAGGTTATGTCGGATCATTTAGTCGGATTAGGAAAGAAATCTAATATTGGAGTAACACCTGAAGAAATGGAATTTTCATGAGACAAATAACTTTTCGTTTAACGGGGTTTCAAAAATCTTTATTGGGTTCTTTTTTGGTTTCGTTTTCTTTTTTTTTTTAATTTCTTGTACATTTAAAATGTATGAATTAAATAGTTCAATCAAGCGCTCGAAGCGCTCCAAATCGATGCCAAAACGAAAAACAAATTAGAAAAAAAAAACAAAGGCTAGCTGGACTAGCCAGATTTGTGCTTCTATCGTAATACTCGCGTACAGCTATAAACTTCTAGTTTTTCTTCGATTTCTTATTGTTTCATGGGGAAATACATATTCGTACGTGATATTTAACATTTTCATTAGAATTATAAACATTATATTATTGTATTATATATATATATATATATATATATAATTTTTTTCTTTTTTCTCTTTGGAAAGCTTGCTTTCTTTTTACCCGCATTCAATTCAACTGACCAAAAACAAAAAATCAATTACATATTTTTCGTTTAGCTCGTTTTATGTTTTCAAACATATATATTTAAAAAAGGATTATTGAAATATGTCGCAACAATTCTAAATTGTTGATTTAACAAATATTATAGACTGTGATTAAAGCCTTGTGCTGTGATGCTGTTGCAGCTGCAGTTGCAGTAACATTAATGCGAGGAACTCATGATGATGCAAAGGTCATGATCGATTTGTTTATAAAGTAGTTAACAAAAACACGGAACCGCTTCAACTTAGTGTATGATAATAAATAAACTTAGACAAGTTAACAGGTTCAAAGTTGCATTTAAAACAAAAACAAAAAACTTAAGCAAATGTCATTTAGAAATAATTCCATGGAACAATAGAATTTTTTTCTGTCGATCGATCTATCGATCTCTCCTTCTTTATGTGTTTGGTATACACGCGTTAAATTCAACATTTATTCGATTAGTTATGTGTGTGTGTGTGTCTGTGTTAATAATAATAATAATACATGCACATAATACGTTATACACTTTCAACACACTTTCCTCGTTTTTGTTGGACAGTTTGTAATTATTCTTTTGAGTTTTCTTTTGTTGTTTTTGGCGACGTAAAGCTCTCTATGACGATTTCCAGATATACATATCTGTCTATATAGCTAGCAGCTAGGACTCAGTTGTATATATCGTTTGATTTAACATTATTGCTATTCGTATTAATTTTCATTTGGTTTGTTTTTTTTCACTTCGGCTGTTGTTTCAATCATAAATGCATTTCATTTTGTTTAGTTTGTTTCTGCCAATTTGTTTTGCTAGGAATCAACATTCTTATTAATTATACTATATACGTATGTGCATTGCTATAATGTTTATCGTTTGGATTCGTGCTTAAACATATTGATATACATATCCCCCTTCCTCCCTTTCTTTCGTTCTCGCTTTGTTCATATATATCTATATATTATATATATACTCTCATTCGTAGATACTTTCATACCTCTGTGCGTTGCGCTGCCTGGCGTCTAGCACGTTAACAATACAAATACAACAAATACATTGTGGCTTAGTCAACAAATTAGAAAACAACTTTCAAATTATTTTAAAACAGACAAAAAGGAAAAACATACACATCGAAACAGTCAACAAAAGAGAACTTCACTTAGTTAACAATTTAAGTGGTTTTCGCGAAATTCATTAATTCATTTGGTTTACGAAAATAATTAGACGTCAACACACAAATACAAATTGATTTGTTGTGCCACAAATACATCTCCTGGATACATGGCCAAATAAATATATATAGTTATATATATATATATATATATATTGTTTGTTGTGCGCGTATATAACGCATTGATTAATATTGCACTTAGTTGCACATGCGAACAGAGGAATTAGTCATTGCATAAATTTGATTTTAGTTTAAATTACGTCTGCGTCGAAAGACCAATGCGAATATGGATCGTATGCGCCACCAGCGGCTGCGATGGCGCGTATGAATCTTCTCGGAGCTGGTGTCCGTGCCTAATGCCTTTTGCATCTCTTTGCGACGAATCTCGCGCACCAGAGTGTAGAAGGCCTCGTCGATGTAATGACGGAGTGCGGCCGATGTCTCGAAGAATGGACAACCGAATTGATTGGCCAAATTCTTACCTTCCTCGGTGCTGACGCGCCGCTGAGATTCCAAATCCACTTTATTGGCTATTAACACCAGCGGTATGTCCTCCGATAAACGCACACGTGTTATCAACTTACGATATTCGGATGCCTCCTGAAAGCTATGGCGATCGGTCACCGAATAGCATATGATGAAACCTTCGCCACAACGCATATATTGGTCCCGCATGGCCGTAAACTCGACCTGGCCAGCAGTGTCGAGTATGTCCAGCAGAGCGGCCTCATTGTCAATCACTGCCTGTTGCTGATACGAATCCTCTGAAAGCGAAAACGAAAACAAAAACAAAACCAAACAACAAAGAAAAGTTCAAAGCTCTGAACGGTATTATAGACAAAGAGCAGAAACTCACCAATTGTAGGGTCATGGTAGTCCAAAAAACTATGGCTGACGAATTGCAGAGTAACAGCTGTTAGTTATGTGAGTGTGTGTATGAGGACGTAAGTGCGCGCGCGTGTGTGTGTTTTGGTTTTGTGTACACGCAAAGATTGCCGAACGCACGAAGCACACCGGAAAATTGGGTGGTTGGTAGTGGGTGGTTTGTTGTGTGTCGGTTACCGTAAAACAAAGCGTAAAAGAAATTGAGATAATTTATTGATTTTTCGCAGACAGCCGCAGACGCGTAATCAAATGACACTGCGTTGATTGAGCTGCTTAACTGTTTTTCACAATTAAATGATAACTTACCGGACTTGCCAACACCGCCATCACCCAATATAACAATCTTGTAGACCCGTAGGCCACCACGCATATTCTGTGGTGCACTTGGCGGTTTGATTAACATGCCCGTATTATGTCCATTTTCTTTACGTTCGTTTGGCAGCTTCATAGAGTCTGTGTCGGTGCCGCTGGTGCAGCTTTTCAGTTTTGTGGAGCGCTTGAGAGCGGCACAGCCTATGGACATGTCACCGGCCATCGTTGGGAGCCGTATCGCTCCGAAAAGGCGTGGCTAATTGTCTGTTGCGGTAGTCCACACTGCCGCCACCGCTGCTGTCGGGGTCGTCGTCTGGCCACCCAAAACAGTGCGTAGTTTGCAGCGCCCGGCCTAAAATGTTTACCATTTTAATTTATTGTTGTATTTAATTTTACGTTTTTTTTTCCTTTCTTTTTTTTTAGCACTTACCACAACGTCTGCACTTGGCCAAATCCTACAACAGCTTTTGTTGACTTCAACTTCAATCGTATCTATACATAATTGTGATGGGTTGTTTTCCCTCCTCCCGTTCTATTTGTCGTTGTTTTGTTGTTGGTGTATCTTTTATGGTAGTGCAGAAGAGTGTGACCGCAACGTAGCCTCTAAAAATACCGTAAAATACCAAAAGCACGAAATTGATGTATGTTAAAATGAGCGGCTAGCGAAGTTACGGCACAGGATGTACAATACCTTTTTGTTGTCCATTTGAAATCTTAAAAAAATGTGTTCGGTGTTAGGTGTTAGGTGAACACAATTTTACAATGAACTAAAACAGAGATAAATTTTAGACCAAGCAAGGCAGTTTGCATTGCAGCAAAGGACGCTGCAAATATGGGAAGTGAATAACTATTTGTTATCGAAAAAGCTACCTACTATTTCAGCGATTAATCGGTTATAGTTAGGATGCTATAAAAATATTTATCTATAAAGAAACGAACTTTTGAAGTAATTTAAAGTTGTTTTCCAATTTTTTTAAATATCAAACATAGTTGTAATCGATTTCCCGCTATTTTCGTTAATGCGATGAAAAGCTCACCCACCAGAGACTGCAGCATCTTCGTCTGCCTGTCAGTCGGTTTAGTTACGTGCGGCGATCGCGTTTGAATTGTTCGCGTTCGCTTTCCACACACAAACCGAAAAGATTAAGATAACGGAGAAAATCGAAAAGGGAAAACATACAGTGGTTCTGAAATCAAATACGGCCAGAATATTGGCAAGAGCGTTTAAGAGCTAAGAGCGAAAACATGTCGGGCGATGTACAGCCGCGAAAGCGTAAGGATAAGCGCAAGAAACGTGGTAAGCCATCTGTGTGGATAATCTATTCGAAAATGCGCATAAAGAAATGTTTTCGACAAACACACTCGAATGTGCGGTAGCCCAAAAAGCGTAGCTGTCCATTTCTTTTATTAGAAGAATATTATTGTCGAGCGCCTTTAAAAATAACTTTGCCCTATTATATAAAATTATACATTGCTCTGTGTCGTTTGTCGCTATGCGTGTGCCGAGCATACTATATTTATATGTTTTAACATATATGTACATACCTATGTTTAAATGTATTAACATATATGTATGTGCAATTGACTTATGATTTGCTACATAATATATTTAAGTCTAAAGTTCTTTGGTCCCGTGCGTTGTCAACTGAGAAATGGCGGACTTAACAAAATCATATCTTGCGATATCTCGATTTTATTTATATTTTCTCTCCTCTCTTTCTCTCTCTCTTTGAGTATCTCTGCTGGTGTTTATTTAAAGCCCGAGCAGATGTTAGATAAAAGCGTATTTATCTTGCGCTCAGTGCAGCATAAACAAAAGCCGGCAGATCTTCGTTATTGCTTGCTCGCTCGCTCTTTCACTTGCTTTGCTGTTCTTAATCTCAAGGCTCTGGCATTTGGATTTTGGATTCAAGAGCAAAGACATCGTCGCGTCAATTTAATTAATTTTTTGCTTTGCATTATTAGCTGCAATGTTATAAATTAAATGCGCAAAGTCAAGAGACTTCCGTGACCAGACACCCACCAGGCGTTTGGACAATTTTCTCATGGCATACACACTAAATTACGCACACATACACACTCTTGCGTATACATATACACATACGCAAATACTATGAACTCAGTGCAGGTTTTTTTATTTGCATTTAATTTTTCTTTTGGCCATATGCCCAAGCGCATGATTTTGCGGATTCTTTGTTTTGCATCAACACCAAACACACCAACAAAAACAACAACAACGACAACAGCAAACGACAATAAAAGGCAAAACCCACAAACAGAAACTTAACGAATCTTTCATCATTATCTTTCTTTTAAGAGACTTTTCTGTTATCATTGTTTTCATTTATACTCTGTACTCGTTGGCAGTGTTTGTTACGTGGAGTATCTTAACTATAACTGAAATAACATAAAGCTTTATAAAGGCATAAGAATTAAAAGAACAAATTCATTATCTCTTCTTTGTACAAAAGTCTACAAAATCGATATAAAATGGATCGTACTAGATTATTTGTGTACTTCACAACGTCTGCCACAGTCTATAGGGTATTTTTAAGTCGGTCATTGCCGACTATTGCTTGTAGCTGTGTAACGAGTGTAACTAACTTTTCGTCTAGATGATCGCAAATCGGAGGGCGATGTCAGCATACTGCGCCAGTCAAGCTTTCAAGGTAGTGAGACTCTCCTCCCTTCCAAATTGAGTATACACGAAATACCATATACCATATAAGATATTCGATAAACCCAACCACTACAGCTGACGAAATTCAATTTACATTCTAGTTACTAACTTAACCTCGTTGTTTGTACTAAAGCCCCTGCTAGTTTATTCCATCAATCGAGTCAATTCTAATTGTCTCTTTGTGTGTCTTATCTAGATGACGATGATTCGTCTTCCCATGGTGTGCACATCACAAAGATGGGAAACGACGATGTGCATCTGCATGTCCAGCACCAGCATGGCACTGGCGGTCATTGGTGTGCCAAGATTATATTTTTCGCTTTAATGGCTGTGCTCCTCGGTCTCGTGGGTCTCATCATCATGGAGAATCGGGGAATAGAAGATTGTGAGTATATAGGAGATGATCGAGTAGAAATTAACTATTTTCAACTTTTTAGTGGACACGCCTTTGTCGGAGTCGCGTTATTCCAACTATTTTGATGGCTGGGTGGAGGAGCATCGTGTTGAGGAGCATGATGAACACGATGTGCAACATTCACACGAGGCAGCTCTGGATGAACACGATGATGAACACGGCGATGAACCGGAAGGGGACTATGAGCAGCATTCAGGCGAGGATGAGGAGGATACCGAGCATGACGAGGTCGATGAAGAGGAGGAGGAAGAAGAAGAAGAGAATACTGCTGCTGAAAATGTAACCGCTGAGGAGGAGGAGGAGGAGCAGGACGACGAAGACAACGATGAGGCAATATATTGAATAGAAAAGATCCAATTCGATTCAGTTGAAACGAAATCATTTTTTTTTCAGGATGACCTTGTTGAAGAGCAAACTCAGTCCATTGCTGATGAGGTGAAAATGCAAATTAAGATCTTAAATTAGAAATGAAAACTTATGCATTTCAGGAAGAGGAGGAGGAGGATGAAGAAGCTGATGAGCAAGAGGAGGATGATGAAATCGAAGAGTCCATTGAACCCACTGTATCTAAGTCAAGAGCTCAGAGTGCACCCGTAACAGCAGAGGAAGAGGATGAAGATGATGTGGAGGAGGTAGGGAAGTTTGCGAGAATTTTGGATGACATGCTAATACATATGAATGCAGGAAGAGGAGGCAGATGAAGAGATGGAGGAATCCATTGAGCCAATTTTGTCCAAATCTCAGGCACAAAGCGCTCCAGCCGACGAAGATGATGAGGACGATGACGAGGTATGGCTAAAGTTGTGTCACTATTAAAATATTAACTAAATCTCTCACAGGATGTTGCTGCTGAGGAGGAAGCAGATGAGGCACAAAGTGTGGCTGACAATGATGATGAGGACGATGATGGCTTTGAACCGGTAAGCAGATGAGGTTACTAAGATGAAATCAAACTGAACTTCTTTTATCTACAGCTCGACAACGATGAGGATGATTTCGAATCACTTGACCAGGAGGTCGACAATGAGCCAGAGCAGTTGAAAGCCAAGCAGGCACAGGATCAAGTCGAGCAGAACATTGAGGAAATAACCACCACGTCTTGGCTGGGTTCGCGTAAGTATCTTGATGCCAGGGAGACCCAAATGAACGGTTAAGCAGGCCAGGACTCCACTGAAAGTCTTTAGGGACAGGGAGAGAGAGAGAGAGAGAGAGACAGAACGAATTGTACAAGAAAGTGCAAAAAAGTGATAGAACAGATGAAATTGTTATTTTCAGTTCGATATGTTGTTAACTAAAAACGTAAATCATTTTGCAGTTGCCGTTAAATTTGGCGTTGGCATTGCTCTTGCCCTTGTCTCACGCCTTGTATTGATACGGAAAAATCCAAATCCAAATGAAAATACAAGTGAGTTTCACAAAAGATCGCTGCTAAATGCCAAATCCGTTTTGTTACTGCTGCTTACTCGATCTATAATCCAATCTGTCATCTGACATCAGCAGTTCCTCCATAACAATATATGTATATGTATATACTATATGTATATATTTTTTGAGGGTCGCTTTACGTTCTTAACCTAAGCTATACTCAGTGTTGTGTGGAAACGTAATATCAAATTGGAGGAGAAGTGACTGTTAAACTTAACATGCACTTTGCAACTAACTTTTACAATTAACAACAACTTTATTCGAAGAGTTTAATTCAATCAAAATTTTTGCACTTTCTTTTCTTTTTTAATGGATGTTTTGCTTAATTTTCGACTTAATTTAATTTTTTAATTTTTTTATAAGTTAAGTTAAATCTTAAATTTTGTCAACGATCTTTTGTTGTTTTTTTTTTTTTTTTATTGTAGTCAGAGCTTTGTTAAAACTGTTTAAGCTTATGCGCAAATGTATGTATGTAAACTTCATATTGTATGGCTTCCATGCTCCTGTGTTCCCTTTACCTTTATATATCTATATATTATTGTACAAACACATATATTTTCTATATAAAACTGAAAAACCTGAACTTAGCTGACGAGGATCAGCCCGCACAGGAGTTACACCTGAGACGCCGCCTGACAATCGCCACCGCCGAGGATCACATACCCGATGATGATACGGAGGAGCTGCCGCCACTCGATGATGATGGTTGAACATAATTTCTATACATATATCTATAACCATGAATAATTGAAACTTCGGTCTGGCCGAGGTTGATTCCAAATAATTTCAAGCCTTTGCCACTTGAAGCTATTTCGAATATTTGTTTTACGTAAAATGTCTGTTGGCAATGTTTCATATTAATGATTGCCTATTTCCATCAAAGAGGACTACTCGGAGGAGGAGATCGAAATCGAGGAGGAGATCGAGGTGGAGATCAGCGATGCCGAGGAAAGCGATGATAATGTGGCCCTCACGGCCAGCTATGTGCCGGAGACCTTCGAGCAGCTGAATGCCATGTTCCGGCCCAAAACGGAGTTAAAGCCAAGTGAGGATTTGGAGAAGCCAATTCAAAGAGATGCCGAATCGACAATGGAACCGACAACAGCAGCAGAATCGGAATCGGAACAGGAGCAAAAGACCGAACCGGCAACAGAGATTTACGTGGAGTACGAAGATGGCGATATTGAAGATTTCGAACATGACGAAAGCGACGAGGAGCTGATCAGTGACGAGGAGGAGGACGAGATATCCGATGTTGATGATGCCGATCTCATGAGCAGACTGGAGGCCAAATATGGCCGGTTGCCAGCCAGGGAATACGAAAGCGATCCCGACTCCGACGATCCGTCCTGGACACGTAATTACTAAATGTACAATTTACACCAAAAACCAAAAACAAAAACAGCTAAAAAACGCAAAACGACCGAAAAAAAAAATCTAAAGAAAAAATCGCATCCAGCAATCTACAGCCACATCTCAAGCATTATATCTGACATAAATATATATGTATATATATATTTATATATTATACAAAAATCTGACATATAGACACGTATTGTAATCTGTCCCAAAGTAAATTCGTTCATGGCATCTGTTGCATATAATCATAGTAAGTCGTAGTCTATAATCGAGTAGCTAATCTTACGCCTAAGCTGGAGTCCTGCACACACACAAGAAATAACCGTTCAGTGGTGTCTTTAATCCTAAGTGATCACACACTTACCTCCGAGTCCATGCTAATCCAGATTATTGATCTTCAACAGAAATCAAACCCAAGGAGCCAGCCGCTGGTGGCGGCCAATCCGTTGAGGAGGATATCTTTGAGCAGGAGCTGCGCCGAGCCAATGCCGAGATGATCAATGAGGTAAACTACAGTATGAACACGAGCTAAGCTCACTTAACTTATCGTTAAATCGATTTCTTCAACTTTTCCAAAATCTTAGCTCAACAATCACTGAAAAAAAAAACATACATCAAAAGTCCTTTCATAGCTTTAATTAATGTTTGCTTTTTAAGTTCATGTGCTTAGCTTTTAAGAAGAAACAAAAGGATAATCGAAAAACATTTTCGCTCTATGGCTGAGGATTACGAACTCTAGACGCACCCACCTAGAAGTTTTCTTTAGCCATAATTCGAAATTTGTGTTTTTACATATGAAATCTGATTTAAACTCAGAATCAAGAAATTCTTGAAATTTTTTTTAAATATTTCTTGATTTGAGTTTAATTATTGTACTTAATTATGAATGAATCATTTGACCAGATCTTCTGGGTCTCTTCACCTCATGTGCTAACAAAAACATGTTTACAGGACAGCCTTTGGGTTGGTTTGCTATTCTTTTTTTTTTTTTTACTTTTGCATGCGTTCCGAAATAACCAAAGCAGAACTCCTTTCTCCTAACAACCAGAATTATGCGAATGCTCTGCGCTACTTTAACACGCTCACACACACACACGCACACATGCCGGCGGCTCATTTGGGGCGGGCGCAGGCGCTGGCGCGGATCGCCGACCGGCGGCAAAGCAATCAGCTGCTCAGCGATGCCATCGAGTCCTACAAACGTTATCTGGCCTTCGATGCGGCAAATGGGAGCGAATATCGTGCGGCCGGCGAGAGATGCATCGAGCACATGCGATTCCTGGGTGAGTTCTGGACAGGAGTCGTAGTGGCCCGCTCACATCGAATGACCTTTATGTCTTTTCGCAGGGCAACTGCATCAAACCGTGGCCATACACGAGCTGCTCATTGCACGCTTCCCGGATGAGGTACAGCTGCGCAATCAACTCTCGCTTAGCCATCTGATGTCCAATAAGTGGGTGTGTGTGTGACCATTTCGAAACTTTACGGTTGCTTGACAACACTTCAGATTTCGCATTCCTTTGCAGCTTGGTGCAGCTGAAAGAGGTCTCGCAGGAAACGCTTCGTCGCTGGCCGCTGGAGCCCGTGGCGCAGCTGCACTTTGGCCTGGCACTAAAGCAGCTGGACGGAGACTATGCCCGGGCGTTGCCTTATCTGCAGCACGCCATCGATTCGCAGGCGGCGGGCACGCAGGAGCCGTACTTCTATCTCGCGCTGGGCGATACGCTGCAGCGTCTGGGCAGGCAGAATGCGGCGCTGCAGCTGTATGAGCGCGGCGTGTCCAAAGGATTCTTTGCCAGCGTCTATCAGCGTTCGCTCTACAATGTGCCCGCACTCCGCGCGCAGCCTTTTTGGCGCACCTCGGACACGGGCGAGGCTGTGGGCTTGACGCAACTGCAAGGCCATTGGCGCGCCATACGCAACGAAGCCCTGGCCCTGCTCAATGACGCGGGCAACTTTCAGCTGGAGGCGGAGCAGCTGCGCGACACCGGCAACTGGCAGCAGTTCGAGCTCTTCGCGCGCGGCAAGCGACTCCAGCACAACTGTCAGCGCGCGCCCATCACCTGCTCGCTGCTGCAGAAGCTGCTGCCAGCTGTCACCGGCTGCCGCCGCGGCCAGATCAAGTTCAGTGCCATGCACGCAAACACCCATGTCTGGCCGCACTGTGGACCAACCAATTGCCGACTGCGCGCCCATCTCACGCTGGTGGCGCCCGAGCCGCACTTGACCAGCCTGCGGGTGGCCGATCAGCAGCGGTGAGTGTGGGAAGCCCTACATGATATGGAATCGGTATATAATCCTCTCCCTCTCTCCTCTCTCTTCGTTCTATGTGCAGCACTTGGCGTGAGGGCGAGCTGTTCGTGTTCGACGACAGCTTCGAGCACGAGGTCTGGCACAATGGCACCCAGCTACGCTTGGTGCTCATCCTGGACATTTGGCATCCGGACTTGACGGCAGCGCAGCGACGCAGCCTGACGCCCATTTAGGCCGGCTAGTGCGTGTACCGTTAACTGTTAACACAACACCTGCTAACAACTAACGGGTCCATCCAAGTTCTTTTGTTATATACTTCACATAGATCCATGTGCAACTCGTGTCGTTTAGGCTTAAGCTCTGTATGAATGCGTGTCTTAGCTGTAAACTCTGAACTTTGACCTAAGCTTATAATAAATGGCTGCTGGGTTGGCGGCGTCCTTACATTACACGAACAATTTTTTTTTGTTAAATATAGAGAACCTTTGACGTATGAAAATTTATGTTTTTCTTTTTGTGAATTAACTGGTAAGAAAATTGCAATTTAATTATATTTTAAATAATAAAGTTGATTTTCTATATAAAACCAAAATATTTCCGAAAATATGCCTATAATTTCCATATTTGTTTATTTTTTACAGTCTATTATTAACAAAACTATTATTTACAAAGGTCTCATTTATGACAAAATTTCTATACATATATAATTTATCTTTCAGTAACGCGTTAATAACTTCATTGGATTAGAAAATCTGTTTTTGATTATAGACCCGAGAGTTCGTGAAAATTCCTTAATATATAATCAAAATATAAACTATTGGGCGGATCCCAGAAACAAATCGTATCTGACTGGGCACATATATATTTCGATCTTGTCAGAATATATCAGAGCTACATGGACTAAAAAAAAAAACAATTAAATGAGTAAATAAATAAATAAAAATTAAAAAAAAAAAATAAATAATTAACATTAAATATTGCGTATAAATTAATAAAGAATTTCAATAAATACCTATATATAATACTATATTTTCTGTATATATAGATACTATATATACTATACTATATACTATATTTTGTATATATAATTAGTATTTATTTTCAATTATTATTGAGAAAAACATGTTTAAATGGAAGTATTTATAAATTTATTGATAGATTACAATTAAGTTTTTTATTAGTTTAATTTCTATGGTATATACTTCTTTGAGAATTTGTTGAAATCGTTTCCGTAACACATTTATATTACATTATATAAAACATCGTTCAGCCCTACGACGTCATCAGTAACCGGGCCGAGCAGAGCTTTCAAATTGAGGCCTGTTATTGTCGTAAATAGTTGTTGCGCCTTCTGGCCACGCCCCCTTGGACAGTGAACATGCAATGGTAGTGTATCGGGAAGCTCTATAAAAGCGAACAATTCGATCGGGAGTTTCGAATAGTCTAACGTAAAGCCCAGCGGACGATGCGGGCGAGCATTCGCATTGGAGTCATCTATTTAGGCCTTCTGGCCGCTGGATGCGGGGTCAGCGGGGAGCTGGATGTGTGCCTGGAGCAGTTGGGCTGCGTGAAGGGCACACTCATGCCAGGCACCGGCCAGCAGGAGCCATTCGAGGCCTTTATGGGCATTCCGTTCGCCCAGCCACCCGTCGGACATCTGCGCTTCCAGGTGGGTTCAATCCGAGCGAGAGCTTTGCGCTGGCCCGAGTCAAGTTGAGCTTCTTGCAGAATCCTGAGCCGGCGAGTGCCTGGTCAGGTGTGCTGGACGCCAGCGCCGCGCGCAGCCCCTGCCTGCAAAAGTGTTACTTCCTCGAGAATTGGCCCATTTTCGGCGAGGAGGATTGCCTCTACCTGAACGTCTATCGGCCCGCTGTGAGTCGCTCGAGGTGAAAGTTAATTGGGGAAACTTGTATTCACGTGGTTTACTGCAGCAACACGATGCGGATCCCTTGCCGGTGATGGTCTACTTCCACTCGGGCGGCTTTTTCTGTGGCTCCGCCTGTCCGCTGGCCAGCGGACCGGAGTACCTCATGGCCACGGGGCGGGTCATTCTCGTGACTGTCAGCTATCGGCTGGGTCCGTTTGGTAAGCCAATTCTCTGTTAGGCCGCCTCACGTGCCTCAAGTGCTCTTACTTAGGCTTCCTGAGCACCGGCGATGCGAACATGTCCGGCAACTTCGGGCTGAAGGATCAGCGTCTGGCGCTTCACTGGGTGCAGCGGCATATTGCCGCCTTTGGGGGCGATCCGCAGCTGGTGACCATCTTTGGGCACAGCGCCGGCGGTTTGTCCACGCACCTGCACATGATCAGCGCCAGCTCGAAGGGTCTGTTCCAGCGCGCCATGTCCTTGAGTGGGACGGCCCTGCTGGTCACGACAATGATGCGCGAGCCACTGGCCCAGGCGCAGCAGCTGGCCGAGAGCGTGGGCGTGCCGCAGGCCAAGAGCCTGGACACTCAATCGCTGGCGGCCGCTCTGCGCGCCATGGATGGCAAGCAGTTGCTAGAAGCCGGCCAGATCTTCAAGAGATGGAACAGTGTGCCCGTGATCAACTACGCCGCGGTCATCGAAACGCCCGACGCGGCCGATCCATTCCTCACCGAATGCCCCGTCGCGGCCCATCTGGCCGGACGCATCCAGCGGGTGCCCTGGCTGCTCGGCAGCACATCGCGCGCCGGCGAAGGAGCGCTCTTCCTCTTGCACATCTACTCCAATCCGCAGCTGCTGCGCGAATTCAACGAGAACTTCCTGGAGCTCTACGGTCTGCTACTATACCTGCCAAAGGGCTCCACGGCGGAAACAGTGAAGGAAATCCTGGAAGCGTACGCCGTGAACGACTACCAGCTGAATGCGAGCACCTTGAAGCCGCTCTCCGAAATTCTGGGCGACATTATGTTCGCATTTCCCCTGTACCTGGCTGCCGCCAGCTATGCCGAGTATTCGGAGCAGCCCGTGTCCATCTACAACTTTGAGTACATTGGGAATGTCTCGTATGGCGCCATCTTTACGTCTGGCCTTAGCCATAGCCAGCTGGGCGCCTCTCATATGGACGACGCGATTCATGCGCTACGTATGCCGGTCATGCTTCCAGATTTTGCCCAGGATTCGGAGCATCAATTGGTGGTCCAAAGGATGACGCGTCTGCTGGTCGAGTTTGCCAAGACGGGGTACGTCCCGGGGCCTACTTCTCTTTTTCCTCTGATCCGCTCCTGACCTTTACCCTCTCCTTCCCAGCCTGCTGCCCGAGGATTCCCATGTGCAGGCCTGCCAGAGCTCAGACTTTAGCCCGAAGCAAATGTGCAACTATTTCCACATGGGCCAGCTCAACGGGGTCTACCACGAGGCAGTTGAGAGAGCCGTGAATCTGCAAGCGCTGCAGCTCTGGAAGAGGATATACTTGT
>JABVZX010000001.1:8618652-8650315 GCA_020883565.1 Drosophila pachea
ACTTGATTAATTGGCGACGTACAGCTGGAACGGACGCGAAGCTGTTTTTGTGTTGAGTCGACTGGCAGATAAGATAACGGAAATTAACGCAGCTCCAATTTAAGTATATGTACAAAGTTTCCATAATTCGTCAACTGGTATACTGAGAAGTGAGGATCACTTACCGTATAGTAGGAGAGCAGACCAGCGTTCTCGTCCAAGACGAAGAAGCGATACTGCCAACCTTTCATAACATTTGTCCATTTGCTCAGAGTGCCCTCCAATGTACCGGCCGAAGAGGATGCCATGTTTTAAATGTACGGACTGGCGGTCCTATTGCTCTTCGACGATGATGTCGATTCCTTTAATACTGTCACTTCCACTGCCACCTTCACACTGCCGAGGTTGTCAGCTGATCTCTCGGGCCGCCGTTTGAGCCGTGTGTGAGTGGTGTAACCACTGCAGTTTTTTCCTGATGATGTAATATTCCTTTTGCTCGCTCAAACAATCCAAACTTTACCACACTCGAAGCTAGGCTTGGAAAAACAAAGCATTTATTATTATGCCGTGATTGTGCCTGCTTATTAATGGTTCGCTTGTTGTCTCGCTCAATAGAGCGAGTGAGGTAATCGGAAAAAGAGTTGCCAACGTCCTCATATTTTTCTGGTATTTTTACCACTGCCTTTGCGGTTAACATTGTTCTCTTATTGTTCATTTGCATGAAACCGGCGGGCTTCAGATAACTATCGCACTCAGCTTATCGATAGTCGATTCACATTTGAACTATTCACATTTGAACTATTCATATATTCTTATCTACTACTTCTTTTTAACTTTTTTATTAAATCTTTATTAAATTTTCGCTTAATACTAGGAATGAATGAGTTTTTTTTAATGATTTTATGCTGTGATGAAATTAACAAATTCGAATAGTATTCTTTCCCATAACGACTATGGCACCTTCGTCTTGTACCTCTTTCAAAGCATCTTCGAACTGTTCTCTTGTGATCATCTACAAATTTAAAATTTGCATTAGCCACAAATCTAAATTTCTCGTAATCAGCACTTACGATCTGTGATCCCTCCTTGATCTCCTTAAAGAGCTTTTGGTATGGAACTGTTGGTACTTTGCCCTTTTTCTTAAGATTTTCTTTTATGGCAGCTACAAGATCAGCACGCTTCTTGCGAGCCGCTGTAGACAAACCGGTTGTGAGAATACCAACATCAATTTTACCGGACAAAGGATCCGTCGCTGATTGCTTCAGTGCCTCACGATGCAGTCTCCAAGCTTCCTCAACATCTTGTAATTCAACAGTATTGCTTAATCTTACCTTAGCATGTGCTTCGGACAGACGAATTAAGCTCTCCAGTTGTCGTGGATAAGCCGAGATTTGACCTCGTCCTGCGCCGACCTTTCGCATATCCACATACGCCTGAATCAAACGCTGCTGTGCTTCATCTGATAATGTAGGCGAAAGATGCTCCCGAGCATAGGCTATGTAGTCACGCAACACACTCATATCCTGCAGATTATAGCATTATTAATATTAACAAATATTTGACATATTTGTCAAACTTACAAACATGGTATCCTCCTCTTCGTGCCTGGTTACATAGTATAGGGATACCAAATGGCTGGCCAAACGTTTGTCAAAAAGTTCGTCTTGTGGATCCAATACTAAGAAAATCAAATCGAACCGCGAAAGCAACGTGTGAGGCAATTGTACATTGTCAATAATATTCTTGCGTTTATTCCACTGCGACTCGGCCGGATTGGCGGCTGCCAATATGGAAGTACGCGCATTTAGTTGACAAATGATACCAGCTTTGGCGATACTGAGTGTCTGTTGCTCCATAACTTCGTGCAGTACACTACGCGTCGAATCGTTCATCTTATCAAACTCATCAATGCAGCAGACGCCATTATCTGCCAAAACAAGGGCGCCACTAGAACAATATAGATAAAAAATATCTGTAAATTTGTAGCATTAATATGGAGTGGTTTCACCTACGTTTGCAAAACCAGCTGGCGCGTCTCTGGGTCCTTGGTCACATAAGCAGTTAAGCCAACAGCAGAAGAGCCTCGGCCAGACGTATATTGAGAACGCGGCACTAGATTGTAGACGTACTGCAGCATTTGTGACTTCGATGTACCAGGATCACCACAGAGCAGCAAATGTATCTCTGACCTGAAGTTTTGTCGGCCAAGTGTGGCGTGTTTCTTCTTGGTGCCGCCAAAGAGCTGCAGTAAAATACCCTTTTTGATATCATCGTTTTCATAAATTGATGGCGCTATGGCACGAGCCAAGCGATCGTAGATATCCGGCTTCTTCGAGAGCAATTGCAGTAGCTCCACCCGTTCAGGTGGGAATATGTGATCCTTGCTATATTAACAATAAACAATTTAATCTATGATATAACAATAAACATTTAGTATGCTCACCCCTCTTCCTCCTCGTATAAACGCTTGTTGTCCACTTTACGGAAGTGCACGACATCAACGTGCGTCTTATACACGCTTTTCACATTCTGTCCTTTGCCTCTGAGGGGCGTGGCTCGGTAGATGCCAGTAACGGTGACACGATCACCGGCCTGCACCTTGTCCACCAGATCATTATGAGCATATAGTAGCACATTATGAGGTGTCTGACCGGCAGCCATATCATCGGGTGATTCCTGCAACTTGATCAGTTGTTTATCGGTAAACTCACTGCGGTTATGTATGATACGGAAGCAGTGATTGGTGTTGCAGTTAGTGCACAGTGTAGGCTGCGCAATGCGACCCCGATCAACTTCTACAGTTGTGCAGAAGGAGCAAATGTTACACATGAAGAAAGCTTCACGCATTTCCGGGATGACATTCGAGGTTCGTATAACCATGCCGCTGATACTGATCAATTGATCCATGTCCTCCGGGTTTAGCGAACGCATGTTGCGTGTCTTATCAGCATTGAACGGGCGCACCTGAATCTGGTGCTCCAGTTGCGCGGCCGGATATCGTTCGAAAAACATCTCGTTGATCGCCATATCAAATCCGGGTATCACTTCCTGCGGATAGCAAATTAATTGCCGATACAAATCCTGGTCGAATGTTTTCAGATGCGCGCAATTCAGGTTTAAATAAGGTTCCTCTAATGTGTGAATCTCTTCCAGTTTTTGGAGATATAACGGCTGATTCACATCTATGTTCTCTGAAATCTCATCTTGCTCGGCACTGGGGTCAATGAAACGCATTATGAACGATTTGAACTTCGACTTGCATTGGCTGACAACGACATTGGTGCCCCACACAACTAGTTGCGGAGCTGATGAGGACTCCGACACAGGATCTGTGGTCTCCGAGCCCTTTTCGGCAATAGGTTCCAGCTGCAACGAAAAACATATTTAACCCGAATGATAAATATATGCAAATATTCCCCGTCACTTACACCCGAAGTGCCGCCAATGGCAACTTGGCGTATGCGCTTATCCGTGCGTATATCTGGTCGTGCCCGCAAAGGTGTACCTCGAATACCGGAGCGCGGTGTACGAATGGAACCCATGGAACTAGGTGTACCATAGTTAAGCGGTGAACTCAAATCAATCTCACTCATACCGCCTAATCCTCGGGCGGGACTGGTAGCCGGCAAGCTAATATTAGCCGGCGACGTTGGCGGCAAACTGATATTATCTGATGGCCCACCAGCCACACGGCCGGGACCCATACGCATTGGTGTATCCACATCTTGAGTCGCAATGCCTGCAAATACACAAGTATTGATAAGCTAAATTTTGCAATAACTAATGACAATAGAAATACTTACCTCTGGTAGGCGTACGCGCGCCTTGTTTTGGGGTGCCAGATCGGACACTTGGTGAACGAGCGGGACTTGACATAATGTAATTATATTTTTCTTTTTTATATTCGCCAAGAAATTTCAGCACCTCCGCTTTAGTTGTTCTTGAGATTGTGAACGCGCAGCTTGCGACTTTGCGCGGGAAAAATTGACAGCTGCAAATGTTGTCTTCGCGAAATGTTGACTAACGACTAAAGTATCAGAGGCAGTGTTTCAAAATGTAACGTAGAACTGAGCCGCGAAAATTCCAATTCGAAAAATTGAAATGAAAACGCCTTTCATTTTCTGACTTTATGTGCAAATTTAAAATTTAACATCAGTAAGCTCACTTTTTTTGCGTTCAACCTGTAACATTTTTTATTTGGCCAGAACAGTGGGGCTACGTGGCAACCCTGTCCTATTTGGCAACACAACATTCTACGTCAGTCAGACTTAGTTCACAGAGCTTAGGGACGGTGATAGGCTTTGTTTGTTATTAGTGTCTTCTAAATTACCAATGGTTGAAAATTTCTTGTTTCCCTCCGCATAATTATAAATTAATCAAAATTATTCTTTTAATTTCGTAGATAATGATTCTATAAAAACGGAGTGAAATACGTAAAACTAAAAAAAAAAAAAAATAAAAATAAAAATAAAAATAAAACAGACGAAAAAATATATAAAAACATATTTATCTAACCCAAATTGTAATTGAGAAGACAGAACTAACGGGCTTATGCGCATTTTAATCAATCACATTTTTGCCGCCGTGGAAGTGAAACGGTTCTTAGAGCATTAAGAGCCTAGTAGCTGTACTTGGGCATTTGGACCCGCTGTAATCATGTCAAGCGAGGAGATGCTATACGCAAAGGTACATTTACACATTATATTGATGCCCTACAAGTGCATTGTTGGCAATTGCTCGCTGTCGCAGTCGTCGGCGTCCATAGTGTTAAGAACGGGGGGCTTATAAAACGCATACATAATAACAATAACAACGTGTGCTGCAAGTGTGTGTGCGTTTGTGTATGTGTGGTAACGGATGTCTGCGCGTGTGAGTGCGCCAATTTCGTATTTCCATGTCTTCACCTCATCCAACTAGACGACGTTTTGATCAGTTGGCCCTTATTGATGTCATACTGCAATTTTAGAGAAGAAAAATTCTGTTAGAAATGAATCATATGCTTATCAAAAATTTCGCTCTGATAAGAGTGACATGTCTATGTGCGTGTTCTCGAATTACAATTATCTGGTGTGTGTTTCTCTGGTTAGGCAAAGGAGACGTAAGCAGTGGGGAGCGAAGAGCAGCAGTGGCTTTACGCGGCTCAAGCTGACTATCACTGAGCATTGGCGCAACGTTTGCAAACTTGTCCCAGGTCATGATCAACGTTTTGATTCTCCGTTTTTCATTTTTTTAGGGTTCCAAGATTTGGATACCCCATGCGGAAGAGGTATGGGAGAGTGCAACGTTAGAGGAAAGTTATCACAAAGGTGACACCGTTTTGAAGATTCAAACGGAATCTGGTTCTTTGAAAGAGATAAAGCTTAAAGCAGATGGCAGTAATTTACCGCCACTGCGTAATCCGGCAATTTTAGTGGGCCAAAATGACTTAACCACTCTGTCCTATCTGCACGAACCGGGCGTATTATACAACTTACGTGTTCGATTCTGTGAACGACAAATCATCTACACGTATTGTGGGATCATCCTGGTTGCCTTCAATCCATATGCAGATCTGCCACTGTATGGCCCAAACATAATAAGGGCCTATCGTGGTCATGCTATGGGCGACCTGGAGCCACACATTTTCGCCCTAGCCGAGGAGGCGTACACAAAGCTGGAGCGGGAGAACTGTAATCTTAGCATCATCGTTAGCGGTGAGTCCGGTGCAGGCAAGACCGTTTCTGCCAAGTATGCAATGCGTTATTTTGCCGCTGTTGGCGGTTCCGAATCGGAGACACAGGTTGAACGTAAAGTGCTGGCATCTTCACCGATTATGGAGGCCTTTGGCAATGCCAAGACGACGCGCAATGACAATAGTTCAAGATTCGGAAAATTCACCAAACTGCTGTTCACCAATCGCATGGGCGTAATGTATCTTCAAGGTGCCACAATGCACACCTATTTGCTGGAGAAGTCCCGTGTCGTCTACCAGGCACAGGGCGAGCGAAATTATCACATATTTTATCAGCTGTGTGCCGCGCGAGCAAAATACCCAGAGCTAGTTCTCGGTAAGGTTTCAAAAGTCTTTCTTGGATGTAATGATATTATTATTAGTTAATCTTGTACAGAACATCAAGATAAGTATCAATTCTTGAATATGGGAGGTTCACCCGACATAGAACGAGTATCGGATGCGGATCAATTCAACGACACCGTGCAAGCAATGACTGTCTTGGGATTCTCCATACAACAGATAGCAGATATCGTCAAAATTCTCGCTGGTATACTACATTTGGGCAATATAGAATTCTCGAAAGTCTACAAACAAGGCACCGATGAAGAGGATACAGACTCCTGTGATATTTTTGTAAGTGCTGTATACGATGAGAATCGATTCCTATTGTTAATCATTTGGTGTAATTTTAGCAAAATGATCTCCATTTGCAAGTGACGGGTGATCTACTTAAGATCAAAGCTGATGATTTGCGTCGCTGGCTATTGATGCGTAAGATAGAGTCGGTTAATGAATATGTGCTGATACCGAATAACATAGAGATGGCCATGGCGGCACGAGATGCTCTGGCCAAGCACATCTATGCCAAGCTGTTTCAGTATATCGTCAATATACTTAACAAGAGCTTGTATAACGGTAGCAAACAGTGCAGCTTCATTGGCGTGCTCGATATCTACGGCTTCGAAACGTTCGAGGTGAACTCGTTTGAACAGTTTTGCATAAACTATGCGAACGAAAAGCTCCAGCAGCAATTCAATCAGCACGTCTTTAAGCTGGAACAGGAGGAGTACCTTAAGGAGGGAATTACCTGGACAATGATTGATTTCTATGACAATCAACCTTGCATTGATCTCATTGAATTACGCTTGGGCGTGCTGGACCTGCTCGACGAGGAGTGCAGAGTTAGTACTTGTTGATATTCCGTTTGACTCTATTATTTATCTGATATACATTCGGCTTTTCAGATGCCCAAAGGCTCGGATGAGAGCTGGGCCGTTAAGCTGGTGGAGAAGTGCAACAAATATCCACACTTCGAAAAGCCACGTTTCGGAAACACAAGTGGGTATAACATTGAACTTTTCTATTTTTACACGATTTTAATTTACTATTCTTTTGTAGGTTTCTTTATTAAACACTTTTCGGATACGGTAGAGTACGATGTGAATGGATTCCTGGAGAAGAATCGTGATACAGTATCCAAAGAGTTGACCAATGTGCTGGCTCAATCAAACATGTTGCTGTGCAAACAAGTTATGATCCTCGAAGAGGTGGACACACTCAGTACGGATGAAAATAAGAACACCACCACGTTGGGTGGACGCGTTGTGATTAGTGCTAATCGCAAACAGGTGTGTTCGTCTGTCGCCTTAACCACTTCTCTCTCTCCCTCTCCATCTTACCCAAACATACGGCTCTTTAATTATGTTCATTGTAATAATTGTATTGCTAATTTGTATTTCCATACGCTTGTTGTCCATCGACCACTGTCAACTGTCCACTGCGTAATGTCACCAAACGTTCAACTGTCCACAGCAACCGAAAGACCCGCGTCGAAGAGTTAGTTATCTGTTTTGTAAACAATTTTCACTGTTTAATTGTTCAATAATCATATCTATTTTGTCTAATACTAAAATGTTATTTTCACCAGGTGGTGCCATCCAAGCAGCACAAGAAAACGGTTGGCTCCCAGTTCCAGGAGAGTCTTGCCTCGCTGATATCAACGTTGCACTCCACAACGCCACACTATGTGCGCTGCATCAAGGTATTAATAAAAGACAGAGAAGAAACTTTTAATGTATGAATTTCGATTTTAATCGACTTCTTTTGCAGCCCAACGATGATAAGATAGCTTTTAAGTGGGAAACAGCCAAGATAATACAACAGTTGCGAGCATGCGGTGTGTTGGAGACTGTCCGCATCTCAGCCGCTGGTTTCCCATCTCGTTGGCTATATCTTGACTTTTATATGCGCTATCAATTGCTGGCCAATCGCAATCAAATTGATAAGAATGATATGAAACAATCGTGTCAAAACATTGTCCTTAAGTGGATACAGGATGAGGATAAATATCGTTTTGGCAATACACAGATCTTCTTTAGAGCTGGCCAGGTAGCCTATCTCGAGCAAGTGCGCGCCAATCTGCGGAAGAAGTACATCACTATTGTGCAATCGGTGGTACGGCGGTTCATAAAGCGTCGTCGCTATTTGAAGCTGCAGGGCATTATCTTCGGACTACAACGTCATGCGCGTGGCTACATTGCACGATTGCATGCACAGAAACTGCGAGAGGCACGGGCAGCTCTCATATTGTCCAAGTACGCTCGCGGCTGGCTTTGTCGTCGGCGTTACTTGCGACTCTGCCACTCTGTAGCTGGCATACAGCAATATGCGCGTGGCATGCTGGCACGCAATCGATTCAATGCGATGAGAGATCATTTCCGTGCCGTACAGATTCAGCGTTTCGTTCGTGGAGTATTGGCCCGCCGTGCCTACCAAAAGCGACGGCGTAGCATCATTATTTGTCAGGCGGCAGTACGGCGTTTCTTGGCGCGCCGCAAATTCAAACGTATGAAAGCGGAGGCTAAAACCATTTCCCACATTGAGAACAAGTATATGGGCCTGGAAAACAAGATCATATCGATGCAACAGCGTATCGATGAACTCAATCGAGACAACAGCACTCTGAAGCACAAGACCAGCGAGATAAGCGTGCTTAAGTATTACGAATGTCAAATATCTATTGCCTAGTGAAATAATACATAATATTTATTACAGAATGAAATTGGAGATGAAAAAGAATCTAGAACAGGAGTTCAAGAATATAAAAGCCGCTTGCCTGGATAAGGATAAGCTGATCGCAGCGCTACACAAGCAACTCGAATCGGAACGCGATGAGAAAATGCAGCTTTTAGAGGAGAATAGTCACGCGCAAGAGGAGTGGAACGAACAGAAGAAAATCTGGAGTACCGAGAACTTTGAATTGCGCCAGCAACTGAACTCTATGATCGAGATGGCCAAAAATGCGGAGGGCAATAAGAAGGAGCGGGAGGAGCGGATGTTGACCGAAATAGACAATCAAGAACTAAATGAGGCCTATCAACGTGCCATCAAGGATAAGGAGGTTATCGAGAACGAGAACTATCAGCTTAAGGAGGAGCTCAGCCACTACCAACAGCAGCATAATGGCCTAGGTGTCTATAATATGCATCACACGCGCACCGCGAGCAATGCGTCGAGCCAAAATGATGATGATGTGGGCTATGGCTCAGCGAAGAATACGCTTGACATCAACAGATATCCAGATCTTAGGAATAAGAATGGTAAATGTCAAAAATTGATGTTTAACAATAATGGAGATACTAATATCTTGGTGTCAACAGATACGTTCCTGGATAATACCAGCATTGTAGTCAAGTTACGTTCGATTCTCGAGGAGGAGAAACAGAAGCACAGAAGCTTGCAGGAGCAATATGTGAAGTTAGCTAGCCGTAACAAAGCCACTGAGGATTCATTCCGGTGAGTGCTGACATTTTTGTGTGTTGAGTACTCATACCCGCACACATATAAACACGCAGTCGCCTTTAGCTAGCGCTTAGTCTAATTACAAATTATGTATATTATTATGTATATTATTGCCACACACTTGCCATAGCGTCTCCGAGCTTGAGGTAGAGAACGAGAAGCTACGCAGCGACTACGATCAGCTGCGCACGAGCATTAAACACGGCGTTGAGATCAACGAGCTGAATGGTAACATTCATGATGCGCGTTCACAGAAATTGTTATATATTCTTTCTTTCTCCCGTCTCTTCTTGCCGTTCTCTTACCATTTCTTTTATAGCCCAACATGCTGCTCTCCAAGAGGAAGTGCGTAGGCGTCGGGAGGAATGCATTCAGTTAAAGGCGGTGTTGCTGCAGCAGAGTCAATCATTGCGTTCCATTGACCCAGAGAGTTTGCAGTTACGTGGCACTGATGCTAGTAATATCCATGAATTAATGGAGGCATTCCAATCACAAAAGCTGGTCAATCGGCAACTGGAATCGGAGCTGAAGGCCATTACCGAGGAGCACAATAGCAAACTTATGGAGATGACACAGGCCATAGAACGTCTCAATTATGAAAAGGATGAAATGCAAGAGGTTCTCTTCAAGAGCATAGATGATTGCGATCAGGATAATATTGAGACATTGAAGCAAAACGATCGTTATTTGCGACTTGAACTCAAGAAGGCAATAACACAGTATTTACTAGTACAGGATGAGCTTAAGCTGGCGAATGCCAAGCTGAAGGCCTACAGACAGGATGGTGGTAAACTTGAGAATCAGCTGGAGGAAGAAATGAGTCGCAACAAAGCGGTTAACAGTGGCAACAACAACAACAACGATGTTGGTGCCAATGTGACCAAACAGAAGTCTCAAAATCCCCTTGGCCTGATGAAATTCCATAACAGCGATTTGGACAAGATTCTGCAACGTCTTCTTAGTGGTTTAACGCCACGCACTGTGGTTGGCCTGCTGCCTGGTTTTCCCGCTTATCTTATTTTTATGTGTGTTCGGTAAGTGTTGCAGGAGTAATTCCTCAATCCAATTGTCACGATTAACATTCCATAACCACAATTGTCAGGTATACCGATTTGACCAATGCCGATGATGATGTCCGTGAGCTGTTAAGTAAATTTGTAATGCAAATTAAAAAGATGCATAGAACCCCACATCCCATAGAGAATCGCGTAATTTGGCTTGTAAACTCAATAACGTAAGATCTTTGTCAGTTTATAAGTTTCATAGATCGCTAAGATTCCTCCATTTCAGTCTCCTTAATCTATTGAAGCAATATGGCGATGTTGAGGAGTATGTTAAATTTAATACGGAAAAACAGAATCAACAGCAATTGAAGAATTTCAATCTCTATGAATATCGTCGCGTCATACTCGATTTAATTATTAATCTCTATCAAGCTCTTGTTGTACAGATACAGGGACTGCTGGATCCCAAGATTGTGCCGGCCATATTAAATAATGATGAGATTCAGCGTACTCGACACCCGCATGGAGTGCGAAATCGCAATACGGACAGTTCGTCGCCCGAGCAGGGCAGTGTACCGGCGTGGAAGCAGCTTATTGGTCAACTCGAGCATTTCTATAAGCAATTCCAACATTTTGGTCTGGACAGTATCTATGCAGAGCAGATCTTTAGCCAGCTTTTATACTTTGTCTGTGCGGTCGCGCTTAACTGCTTGATGTTACGAGGTGAAATTTGCATGTGGGAGACCGGCATGATAATACGTTATAATCTTGGGTGCATTGAAGACTGGGTGCGCGATAAGAAAATGGTAAGCTGTGATAAGAGAACACGATTAACTTGGTGCTTGCCAGATACTAAAATATATAAATTCTGATAATGTCTTCAGTCGAATGAGGTATTGGCCCCATTGGCACCTTTGACCCAAGTATCTCAGCTGCTGCAGTCCCGCAAGAGTGAAGAGGATGTCCAAACAATTTGTGATCTGTGTTCGTCATTGAACACCGCCCAAGTGCTGAAAGTCATGAAGTCCTACAAGTTGGATGACTACGAAGGCGAAATAACAAATGTATTTTTGGAGAAGCTAACGCAGAAATTAAATGCGCGTAAAATGGTGGTACAGATACAAATTTTTTGTGTATATTTATACAATTATTAAATTGCAATTTAAAAATTTCAGTCCAAGAGCGATGAGTTTACAATGGATCAAAATTTCATACATCCATTTAAGGTGATGTTTAAATACAGCGATATTAAGCTGGAGGAGATCGAGTTGCCACCTCATTTAAATCTCGACGAATTCCTCACGAAAATTTAAAAAACAAAAAAAAAATTAAAGATAATTGTGTGTTCGTGTTATTATGAGTTGCCATTTGACGTTTCTAAATTCTGTTATGTATATATATAATTATATATATATAGTTATATATATAATTATATTTTAGAATTAGTTTAGAGCAGTCAGCATACGGAATGCTTAACTTAGTTCCTGTTTAGTTAAAAGACGATTAGAAGTCCTTTCATGTACCATTTACATTACTTTATATCTCTAGCCATTTTGCCAACTTCAATCGAGTTTATAGTTTTTGTTTTGTTTAATGAAACGTTTCGATACGAAGCAATATAGAGAAAATTATATATTTATATGTGGTAGGAGTAAAACTCAACAAAGAACATTCCTACGCTGCAATAATAAATTAACCTTGTACCTTAAACAATATAAATGTACTTAATGAACACAATGTATACAACGGCCGATTGTTGCCTTAAACGATTCCAATGCAAAAGACCTTGTAATGTGCTAAGATAATAAGTGCCGATATATACATGCATAAGTGTATATATATGTAATGTAAAGAGAGCTATATATGTAACGATGCTGTATTCAATTTATGTATTCTCATATTTATTTTTTGTAACATACATGGGCTAACATGTGTGTCTCATAGAGTGAGTGTTCCAAGATTGGAAATTGGAAATTGGAAATTGGATGAATTATTCATTGTTCAATTTTTGAAATATGCTAAAAAGTTATATGTATATATTATATATTATACCCATATATATATATATATACATATAGTCAATGAAATTATATAGAAGAATTTGTACAGAGGCGATTTACAAATTAACACGTTTAATAAAATTTATTAGCAAATAACTAGAGCTTTAGATAGTTTATTCTTGGGCACATCCACAGATGGCAAACGGTCGGTGATCATGCCTGTCGCTACAGTTGCTCCATTCTCACGTATTGTGAACGGTTGGCCGGGTGTCATAACCATTTTGCGCAGCAATGTAATGCGCACCTTGCCATGCTCGCCTGGCATTAACATCGAATCCTGAGGCACTGAAAGCCGCCGAATAATATCCATTACATTATTTGCATGATTACAATGAGCCAAACTCACCAATATCAACGCGGGCAGGTAAATTCCAAGTCATGCTAAATAGTTGTTGAATATACTTAGATAGCATTGGCTTGAAGCGTCCACCCTCTGCACGGGAGAGCAAATACATGGATCCCTCGAAGTGATTGGAGATATCTTCTGTACCGCTAGCACATAACAACATACCCCGCTCTACTGATGATATTTTAATTCCTCGCAATAATGCGCCTACATTTTCACCGGCCAGCGCTTGCGGCACACTCCTGCGAAATATTTGTATATCACTTATGGTCGTTTTCAAGTTCTGACTAAAACCCAAAAGATCAGCTTCCGCATTGCGAGCAATTGTGCCGCGTTTGATAGTGCCTACGACCACTGTTCCGCGACCGGGCACTGTAAATGCATTGTCGATAGGTAGTATAAAAGGAGATTTGACGTCCCGAGTAGGTGTTGGTATATGTGTGTCGCAATGTCGAAGTAGCTCCTCGATTGCGGGTACGCCGAATTTGGATGGATCGTCGCGTAACGCCAGCAAAGCGGAGCCACAAATCACTGGACTCTTGACACCATCAAATCCAAAGTCCGATAACATTTCACGCATTTCAATCTCAACCAGCTCTAGCACCTCCTGGTCGACTAGATCCGCCTTGTTGATGAACACTACAATACGGTCTATGCCCACCTGTTTAGCGAGCAGCAAGTGCTCTCGTGTTTGTGGCATTTGTCCGTCGGTCGCAGCTACGACTAATATGGCTCCGTCCATTTGAGAGGCACCCGAAATCATGTTCTGCGAACAATTGGTTATCACTTTTAAAGTCGCAATATAGCTATGACAACTTACCTTAATATAGTCCGCATGGCCCGGGCAGTCAGTGTGTGCATAGGTGCGATCCGCCGTTGAATAACCAATGTGGCAGGCATTTATGGTAATACCGCGAGCCTTCTCCTCAGGTGCGCGGTCGATTTGGTCATACGACATATATTCTGCCAAACCCTTTTGGGATTGGATTTTGGTTATAGCGGCCGTTAACGTTGTCTTTCCATGATCAACATGTCCAATTGTCCCCACATTACAATGTGGCTTCGGATTATCTTTAATATTTGTGGCGTAAAATCGTGAATGAGACCACTCTCTGCGGCTCCGAGCATAATCAATAGAGGTTACAGCTCTGGGTAGACTGTAGAGAGCGGCTGAATCGTATAGCCTCAATAGTTTTATTACAAGACCTCTCATTTTCAGCGAAAACAATGTACGTAACCGCTCGCCGCGAACTCGCACACGTAAATCAAAACATAAACAGCTGTTTTTTTCAGAGCTTGCCACAAATTCCAGTGTTGTAAAAGAGTCGACGCTTACTCAAAATTTATAGAACCGAATATGTTTTGGGATACTTTCAAAACTGATTTATTTAGTTAACAAATATTCTGTTTGTGGGAATGTGTTTGAGTACAATGCGGTTTCGGGAGTCTCCGCTACCTTTGAATTGTTTCGGATGATTTTGTGCGTGCGTTTCATGTGAACACCCAAGCTAACCCGCTCCGAAAATTTCGTTTTACACAAACTGCACTGCAAGGTCTTCTCCTTGTGAATGTGGCGGTGTTTGACTAATGCATTTGCATTCGTAAACGCTTTCTGACATATTTCGCATACTTTATCACGAATATTAAGATGCGCTTTAACATGATCTTTGAGGTCTCGTTTAGTTAGGAAATCCTTGGTACACATTGTACATTTGAATGCTCGGATTTTGGTATGCACAGCTGTCACATGGTTGTTCATTTGAACTTTTTGCTTAAACGATTTTCCACAAAACTCACAGACAAATGGCTTGGCGATGTGTGTCTCATCATGAGTGCGCATGTGAGTGCTCAATTGACTAGAGAACGCAAAACTCCTTTCGCACAACTTGCAGCTAAACGTTTTTCCCATATGTACTCGCTGATTGTGCTGCTGCAAATGGCAACGCCGCTCAAAATGATTCTCACAAAAGGTGCACTTAAACCAGCCGCCTTCACCTATCTTGTGTTCTCGATATTGATGCGCTTGCAATGCATGATCCGTGCTGAAACTAGTCTGACATATACTGCACGGTATTTTCTGACGAAATGTTTTCGTTTTCAAGAAACTCTTGCATGTCTCAATGTATCGTTTTTCAGCTTTTAAGAGACCAACGGTCTGTGTCTCCGTCAGTCCTTTAATCTTTCGAGAATACCACTGCCGTAAGTGCAGTACACTATCATAAACATCATAGTGTGTAATAACACCCAAGGGTATGTTCGTAGTTAGCATTTCAGTCATTGATATATACGCTGATTTCCGTTCATTTAAATTGGCGAAGTACATGTGTGTCGGGTCGTATAATTGCGGAAACTTTGAATACAGAGCTATGAAATGAGTTGTAAGCTGATTTGTTTCTGTAAATACCAACTGAAAAAGAGTATTATTACTATATTATATGAAATGTACACTAATAATGATCACTTACCTTAATTTTGTTGTCACTGCCTTCATCATCGCTGAAATCTTCGTCTACATCACCACGCTTCCCGAGAAAACTGTACATTTCATGATAATACAAAGGTAGTTTAGTTAATTTTTTAGTACGCTTTTGACGTGTTATCGTCGCGTACTGGCTATGCAGACTGGCTATACATTTCTTTAGTTTGTAGTGTGTGAGATGTACGTTGATAGTTGTTTTCAGCTGATCAATTAAAGTTGCGTAGGCAGCGGAACGTTTAGCCCGGTCCTTGAAGAAAGAGTTTTTTGGATCCCAGAGGCATGGATGAGACTTGTAGAGTTCAATAAATTGTGTGATTCGTGGATTACGACGATAAAATGTCGGATTGAACTAAATGCATATATAATATATTTAAGTTCTTAATACCATTTATTTTATCTTTATTTTAGTAAATGCATAAAGTTCTTACCTTGACAGTTGGTGTAAATCTCGACCCGTTTTCATCATCGGTTTTGCGTGTATCATTGGCCGTACAATCATCTGCTGTCTGTTGAAAAAAAGGTATTTTAGAACTATTTTGGTACATTTTAATGTACTTACCTCTTCATCAAAATTATATTCACTATCATCGTCATCGTCTTCTCTGTCACTCGTTGTGTTGGGTAAATCCACAAATGCTGCTTCCGCTAAACAATCCTTATCAACTTCATTGGCATCGTTCAATTCTGCTTCACATTCAATCGGTATCGGCTCCGATTTGAACTCTTTGTGACTATTCCACGACACCCTGTCTTCTTCTGTCTCCTCTTTGTGTACACTTTTTATATGGTAAACAAACTCTTGCCATCTATCAAGACTGACTTCTACATCGCAGTTAGTTTTGCAATACGCGCAGATCAAAGAAAATTCTTCGTAATTATTACGAACTAAAACTGTCCCACAAATCACCATTCTGTATACACTTATCTTGTCCCTCGCTATTTCATTTGCATAAACAAATAACAATAAACAGAATATGTCTTAGCAGCTTTAGTTGTCTTATCGGCAATCGATAAGATTGCTATCGATAACCCTCACATCTGCTGTGCAGTGTTGAGCAGCGATTCTGAGAACCAAATCTATTCCAAGCGCGCGCATAGATATGCATATCAAATTTATTTATATATTAACAATATTTTATTTGATAAACATGGATAATTTGGATTTGATAAATATGGACTAATATTAATTCATGGATATTACTTTTGGAGCTTCTGATTATTATGACAATTCTTTCGATGGCGAGAAAGACTGGTTGGACATGTGAACGCTGCACCGCATTCTTCACATTTCTTATCCTTAATATTCAAATGAGCCTTCATATGATTTTTCAGTTGTACCCTTTTACGATAAGTGTTATGACATATATCGCATTTATATGGCCGTAGATTGAGATGGAATCCATTTATATGATAGTCAAGCAAAAGCTTCAACCTAAATGATTTGCCACATATCTCACATACATACGGTTTCTCACCGGTATGGACGCGAATGTGCACCTTGAGGTCATTTTTCATTGAAAATGTACTATCACAGAAGTCGCATTTCAGCAACTTTTCACAATGCTGCCGCAATTTGTGTCTTTCCATATCATGTGCCTTTTCGAAGCGACGCGGACACTGCGAGCAGAGGTATGGCAGTTCGCCCACGTCGTGTACCTTGACCATGTGCGCCCGAAGGCTATAATCGATGAAAAATCGCTTATTGCAATATTCACAGTTGATGACAAAACTTTCTGCTTTTGGTGGCAGAAAACTACATAGTTGTAAATAATGCAGCTCCGACTTCGAGCATGCACGACGCAAGTCTTTCGATTTAACCCGCCGAAGTGTCATATAAGCCCATTTACGTAAACGCATTACGGCCAAATAAACTTCCGTTTCATTTACTCGCAGTCCGGGAGCCAATAGCTGTGCCATTTGAATATATGCGTCTGTGCGTGCATTCACGGATTTGAAATCCGGCAAGGAACTATCATATAGCACAGGAAAGTTAGCATATATTTCAATGAATGTTGTTGTGATTTCATTGATTTCTTTGAAATTCAGCTACAAGAAAGAATAACAGATGAATAAATGTCTCATGTAGTTGAGTTCACTCACTGTTCAGCTAACCTGTATTACATCCGATTTGGATTCTTCGTCATCATTTAGCTCGGGGCAATTACTAATCGCGAGATATTTACAACGTCTTAGGTAACGCGCTGTCACTCCACTTAGTTGTCCCTCGTTCACCTTCTGACTGGCCATCTCGAATTGATTCAACAATTGTTGTATTGACGCCTTTAGTTCGGAAACATTAAAAAGAACATTGACCTTTTTATCCATTCCTTCAATTATCGCATTAAAAGCTTCAGCCTCGGCAGTCTCGTTTTTAAAAAATTTATCGTTTGGATTCCACAAGCATGGGTGCTTTTTGAATTCTTCTATAAAGTGAAGTACACGAGGATTTGTCCGATTGAAAGAAACTTTTAACTAAAAAATCGTAACTTATTTAATTTGATTTATCTTTTGAAAGGAAAAAGGAGCAAACCTTGCGTTTCAGGGCCATTGGACTAGTTCTACATCGCTTAGGCTTTCTTTCTTCAATTTCGCGTTCAGAATCTGATGATTCACATGAATCATCTTCATCCTCATTTTCTTCGTAGTTGTAGCTATCTTCTGATGTGTCATCCTGCATCAAATTCTACTAACTTATAGGTTAGATTCTAAATGTAATCAAATTAAAATGACTTGCTTACCTCTACGTCATCTGTTATTTGGCATTCAGATTCATATCTATATGGTTCAACGTCTTCAATTCCTATACTTGCTTCCCGTGTATAATAAGTAAGAGATTGTGGTTCTATTCTATTTGGAGACTGAGGATCTTCCTCAACCTTTTGGGTTTCGATAGTTTCCTAAGTAAATCCATCATCCAAATGATCATCCATGATTACCAAAACATAAAATATTTACTAAGAATTGCACTTACGTATAGATCTTCATCATCGGGTAGCCATGATTCGCTTTCTTCTTTTATTTCAATGAAGGATTCATGATTCATGACTTCGTTTTCCTCATAAGGCTCTTCCGGGGTGCATTCGACTTCATTTTCACTTTGGACGCTCCCCGGATCACTGTTATCAACACAGTGGGCATTGCGTGTATGTGAAACAAATGACTTCCAATCTTTTAGATCACTTTCTATTGAGCAGTAAATACATTTTAAGTAGAATACTGTATATTCGCTATTTGTTAATATGCTTCCGCATATTTCCATTCTTAGCGATTTATAAAACCAACCGCAAAATGAAGCATTTACACAAAAATTGAATATGGGCAGAACAGCTGCTTATAAAGAAGTGTTGTAAAATGCCAACCTCTTTATCGATTTTCGATCAAAGTGCCGCATTTTGTAACTCAATTCAATTTATTTGAATTTAATACTCAGTTTATGTTCAAAATTAATAATAAAAAGTATAAAACTACGGTTCAGCTAATAGATTCCCGATCCATAGTCTCCATAGATTTTTGTGTACCATTTCGGACAATATTATGTGTACGTTTCATATGAGAATTAAGGCCGACAAATTGTGAGAATCTCGTATCACAAAGTTTACAAACAAATTTTTTTATTTCAGAGTGTATTTGTCGATGCCTAATGAGCGAGTGACAACTAGTAAATCCTTTTCCGCATGTTGTGCAAATTTTATCTCGAATATTTAAATGGCTTTTAATATGATCCGATAAATCAACCTTTTTTAAAAAATCCTTCGGGCACATGGTACACTTAAATGCTCTGATCTTTGTATGCACAGCTGTGACATGCAGTTTTAATTGAGATCTCAATCTGAATGCCTTGCCACACAATTCGCAAAGAATATTATTTCCAGTGTGAGTGCGAATGTGTAGACGAAGATCTGAGTTTACGGAGAAAGTTCTCTCACAATAATTACATTTATAAGTTTTTCCAATATGGAAACGTTGCATATGTGTGGACAGCTCTGCCCGACCCACAAAACTCCGTTCACATGAATCACATTTGAACGGCAACTCTCCAATGTTATGAACTTTCCACATATGAGCTTGCAGCACATGGTCTGACGATGTTTCCGCTTGACAATGCTCACAAATTAACTTCTGTTTAAACATTTTTGGTGGTAAAAAGGCACAGGCTTTTAAGTAAAATTGCTCTGATTCGTTGGATGTTTTAACTGCTTTCTTCGTAGTCTTGTAGTACCATTGACGAAGATATTGTATGGCGAGATAAACATCATCGCAGCTAATACTAGCATGTGGTACAATAATTTTAGTTAGCATGTCGTTATAAGCTTGCTTCCGTGAAGTTATGCTTGAAAATTCCTTGTGTTTGCAATCGTAGAGTTGGGGAAATCTAGCGTAAAGTTGTATAAAGTCTGTGGTAAGTTTGTTGCGCTCAGAAAAGTTTAGCTGCAAAGGAAAATGTTCAAGTTGTGTTTTTCAAACGATTAATTTAATAAAATTACCTGAATTAACGACTTTTTTAAAGTTCGCATTTCATCCTGGCAGACTTTAAGAAAGCTACAGCTTGTGTAATGATTAAACGCCACGGAACTTGTCTTATGATCTCCATTTAATACACGCTTTTCGACTATTTTGTATTGGGTATGCAATTTTTTAAGTGCTGTCTTCAAAGAGAGCTCTGAAAACTTAACTGATATTGTGGTATCTAGTTCGGTAATAAGTTGCTGACATGCCTCCTTGCACGCAATCGGGTCTTTATATTTGCCGTATCCAGGATTCCACAGGCAGGGATGACCCTTGTAGGCTTCAATAAACTTTTGTGTACGAGGATCTCGTCGAAAAAATGATGGATTAAACTACATTATAATATTAATAAATGCTCTTAAATGAAGGCAATTGTTTTTACCTTTACTGCGGATGAATCAAATCGAGATATCTGTACATCATCTTCTGAATTGTACATGGATTCATTCTCCGAGTCCATTGTACTCCTATTAGATAGCTCTGAACATGGTCTAGTAGTTGGTGACTCCAACGCAGCCTCGTGTCCAGTCTCTATTGCTTGGACTCCAATATCAATTATTGCAATATTTTCTTCTACATTGTCGCCATTTATAGAGATTTGCTCTACATCCAGACTTATTGAGTTGTCATTCGTTTGCATGCTATGCATGTCCCTAAAATGGAGCACGAATTCCTTCCATTTATCTAACTCAATATCTATTGTGCAATAGGAGCAGCGCATTAGAAAGTTCTCAAATTCACCAGCTCTGCTTATGATAAAACCACAGGTTTCCATTCTTATTTTAAATATTTGTTTGGCATGCAGACAATAGTATAAGCAATCCAAGTACAATATGCAATCAGCTGTTTCATAAAGCTACCAGATAGATTCTGTTGTTCCTCGGCAATCTCAATGCTAGAAATATATTAGTTTTATTAAACAAATATCAAAAGCACATTAAAATATATTTTACAATTCTGTATTAACCACTGCGATTGGCAAGTCAACGGAATATAGAATCAAATCGAAGAGGAGATTCCTAGTCTCGTTTTCCTTTATTCAAAACTATCGCTGGTTGCCGGCTATCTGGCAACTCTCTTCTGTTGGTTAGTTCTTGTTTACCTATCAAGAAAGCGAAGAGCTGGCTTTGGAAATGTGCTAGCAATACAAATTGCAATGGAGGAACACAGGAGTCGCCTTCCATACACCTTCTATATGTTAACGTTCTTTCTGTGTGGCGCAGTTCTCTTTCTCATAGGATTCTTTCCAGCTTCATATTCTATTGCAGAAGTGGAAAATACCGTACCCATTGACCGGCCAACAACACTGCATGGCGAAAAGTGAGTCGTTCGGTTATCAGTAGTTATTTATGATAGTGTATTTGTTTCCTTATTGCCATATGTTCTTACTGGACGAACCGTTTGCAGACTGAATCCACCGCCGGCCAACTACGACTCCTTTATACTTTTCATAATAGATGCTTTTCGGAATGATTTTCCTACTGAGACAACGATGCCAGTGGTCTATGAGAGAGCCTGCCTGAAGCTCTCACTTCACGTAGACATACCCACTGTGACAATGCCACGGTTGAAGAGCATCACTACCGGTACATTGTCCAATTTTATAGATATTGCGTTAAATGTGGGTCACACTGAACAGTTGGAGGATTCGCTTTTGCATCGCCTAAACAAGCGCAAAGCAGTCATATCCTTTGCCGGCGATCATACATGGGTGCATCTATTTCCATCAGAATTTACACGACAAGTAGCCAACAATGATTCATTTTATGTAAACGATTTCACCGACGGTGATAAGAATGTTACAAAAGTGCTGACCGAGGAACTGGAAAAAACGGATTGGACGCTTTTGATATTACATTACCTCGGCTTAGATCACATAGGCCATGTCGAGGGAAATCAAAGTCCAAGAGTTCAAGCTAAATTGAAGGAAATGGATGAAGCCGTTAAGAAGATATTGGAACACAAGGCAAGCTATGCAAGAGATAAGGCCATGTCCCATAATGCCATCTTTTGTCTACTCTTAGCACATGTCCAATTATTTGCTAATGTTGACCGGAGACCATGGCATGGCTGACGGTGGCGGGCACGGAGGCAATACGCCCGCTGAAACAACAGTGCCGCTTTATTTGTTTAGCAACAACTGCAGCAAATATTCGTAAGTGAAAAAAAAAAAACTATTAGCAACTATTGTATTTAAAGCTATATATCAGGCACAGCACTAAGAGGTACAATCAAATTGATTTGACACCCACTCTGGCGGTGCTCCTGTCCGTAGAGATACCGACCATGTCCATTGGCTGTCTGATACCAGAAATGTTGGAAACATTAACACTGGAAGAACAAATGTACGCATACTTCTACAATGCTCACCATCTGCTTAACAAGGCGCGTGTTAAATTCGGACATGACAACGTCCGACGTAGTGGTAATGTGGTAATATACCAAGCGCGATTCCCTTCTAATTCTACTTCATTTGTAGACTATTATCATTGGTATCAGGAGGCCACACTAATGCACAAGCAGCTGTTAAAGCCACTGCGTAAAGGTGATGAGAGCAGCGTCAGCAAGGTGCACTATCAAAATGCTAAGCTCAATTATTTGCGCGTTGCCCGTGAGATTTCTGGTCAGCTGTCCGAATCGCTGGTTAAATTCGATTATGGATTTATAGCCGTGGGTTTGACGCTAACAACAGCTGTAAGTAGGACAATTATTGCTTTCCCCATTTACTAACTGCTTCGCCTCCTTTTTCTGTAGAGTACATTACACCTTCTGTTGAGTGTACTGTTCCTGGACATTGCCTCCGAGCAACTGCATTTGCATACCGTTAAAATGCCCCAGCTGCTGTTATCATTTGTGATTGGAATTCTGGTTAATGTACTATGTCATTTGCTAGATATCGTGTTGACCAGCTCCGAGTTGAACAGTCTGCTTTTGTTGTTACCCATAATTGCATCTATTTACCTAACCATTGATGTGACTATGGCTCTCATTCGGATTGCCCTGCCGCCGCTCTACACAAGACGCATAAAACTCTCAATACCTCTGCCAGTGATACTTCTGCTCGGCTTTACTATACGCATTGGTTTGCTGGGTTCATCGTCGTGCATAGAATTTGAATACAAGACATGCTATTACCTGGGCAATACGCTGCTTTTAGCCACCACTCTAAAGACTCTGCGTCGACGCATCACGAAAGCAAACGTGGAGCTGGATGGCCGACACTTGCATAAGATTGCCACTGCTTGCCTCTGGCAGCAGCGCAAAATCTTTGTAGTATTCTTGTTACTTATACTGATGCGCTATCTGCATCGACTGGCGGCCATTAAAAGCACATTGATGGTTTTTTCCTTATTTTTGTTTTGGGCACGCCTGCGCAAATTCACGAACACACCTCAGACCATATTCAATGGCATCGCCTTTATCCTAGTCTACTGTTTCCGTGGCCTTAACGGTCAAGTGCGTTTCTTTGATGTACCTCACTATATGGCGTAAGTTTTAAGTATAATCATATTGTAACTCTATTAACTTCTATTCTCCTGCAGCTCACGCTTTCTGCTGCCCGTGCTGGTGCTCTTCTGGTGCTGTGTGGCAGTAGTGTTTGTACTGGGCTATCGCAGAGCGCTGCCGCAGCAGAGCACTGATTCCAACTATTTGGAAGAGCAACCGAAGAGTAATCTACTGAAGCTGCTGCAAACCAATATGACCTGCTCTCTTATCCTCGTAGCATTGCTGTACAAGGTACAGAATATTGTGCTGCTGCCCACGTTGCTCATCACACTGGACGAGACATATAAACTATGCGATGCATATGGGACCACTGCGCGCAAATTTTCCGTACGCGTGGTACATGTCTATAAGATAATCATGACCATTTTTGTGGCCAGGATGTTCTTCTTTTATCAAGGCAACTCGAACAGCCTGTCGACCATTGACCTCAATCCGGGCTATATTGGCCAGACCAGCTATAATCCGTTGATTGTAGGCTTCTTTGTTACGCTGAACACCTACAGCGCTGAAATACATTCCTTCCTCTACCTCATTGTGCATACCTTGCGCACTGATTTGCGCGGTGTTGGGATCATCCAGCTGCAACCGCCATACGCTAGAGCAATCGACACTCTAGTGATGCCACTCTATGCGGCACTGGTATTGCTGCCAGCGGCCACTTACCTCTGCATGATGTTGGGGTTTCGCTATCATCTGTTTATCTATTCCGTCTTTTCACCCAAAGTACTATATGACTGTTATACTGTATTGGTATTCTATGTGGTATTCCTAACAACGAGTTTGTACTTTAAATTCTTTAAAAATGACGCTTAATAAAATAATAATTTAAAAGCTTTACACGTAATTTTAGTTGCCATCCACGCGCAGCGCATAATGTATGTCATCAGCGCTAACATTGAGCAGTATCTTTTGGTATAAATCGTGTCGGGAATGCTCAGATATGATGAGACGCTCGGCGCCCAGCTTGGAGCATATCTGCTGGGCACGACCCGGTGCTGGGAGTGCCGCGCCCATAAATGTTGCAATTGTCTCGATCTGCGTATAAACTCCCATAAACGTAGTTTCCTCGACGCCCGTTCTGGTCACTTCAGCGGCCACAGCTTGCAGAAAGATTTGTTCCAGACGCGAACAATTCTTGATAGCCTGTACTTTGGCACTAGCAATCATTTCCGCGAGAGCCTGCTGCACATGCAGCATAGTAACGCACTTGGCACCACCATCCGTCTGTGGCTCGACGGTGTCTGCAATTTCCGTTGAACGCCGGCAAATGTCGAGCGCACGACGCGCATCTCCTGACACTGCGGCTACCTTGCGTGCCACCAACTGCACAGCCTCCCCCTTAAATGCTGCGGAACCGGCCAGACGCGCTGTTACGATTTCCTGCAGCTGCTTGTGTGTATATGGCTGGAAGGTAAGACGTGTCAAGCCCAGGCGTGATGTGACCTTGCCTAAAACGAAAGCAGATATTAGCCAAATAGTTGTGCAGAAAGTAAATTCAATGCTTACCCATCAGCACACGCTCGGGCAAATCCATTGTGTTTGCGATGGTGATCACGACAAGTTTCGCTGCCGACTTAGTTGGCCAGTCAAGTAGATTGTAAACGACGTCCTGTCGCCGATTGCACAGTATATCCAGCTCATCGACTAAAAGCACAGTGGTCACACGACGTGGCGCCGGTGTTGTGAAACGCTTCTCCAGCAGAGTGTGAGCGTGTTCCCAAGATACCGTTTTGCCAGTGAGCTGTTTGTATATCTGAACATACGCCTGCCGTGGCTCAGTTAGACGCATACCGTTGATCTCCAGAAAATCGAAAGCTGGTAAATCATCCTGCTCAACCAGGCGCTGAAGCGTGCGGATTACACCGGTAACAGTCGCTGTTTTTCCTGTGCCAGGTACTCCGGAAACGTACATACAACCACCACACTGATCCTGAATTTTACCTTCCAAGAAATTGTAGATATTGTCGAACTCTTTCTCCCGACAAGGCAAACTCTTTGGCACTACCGAAACATGGAGCTGTTCTCTAGCTAATTGAAGCTGAGACTTGCCACGGTCATCAACGGGCTGATGGCGCTGCTCTAAGCTAGGACTCAGTTCACCGGCACGAATCTTCTTCAGTTTCTGTGAAGGCGTCAATGGAATATTTTCTTTCAGCTTTGTGGCCGATGGCTGCTTGGTGGTACTCGACCGACGGGAACGTGTCGGTGTCTTTTGGTTTGATTTTTTGGGCGTGTATTCGTCTACTTCCTCCGGTGGCTTGGTGCGGCTGCGCTTTGGCGTAGAGATGATCTCATTGTCTTTGAATATGCGCTGCTCCACAATATTGGACAGCTGAATGCTACGTCTAGGGGTTCCATCAGCTGGAAATAAGAAGAGGTTGACCAAAAAATCTCCAACAAATTGAAAGCTTCTTACCCAGGCGTGTGGTGGCAGATTTGAGAATGCTCTTTCGGCGTGTTGAGGGTGTCGACTCTGTAGTTGCTGTTTCCAATAATTCTTTCACTTTTTTCGTAGGCGTATGGTAGCTGTCGCCATGCCTAACACCCAAGCGCTTGCGTCCTTGCTTGGAACTGGGCGTTTCATTAATATTGGTCTCGATTATGTCTAAAGGATCATGATCATTATCTACAGAATCCCGGCGCACCGATTTTTTGCGCTCGGATAACCGTAATTTGATTTTGATATCAGTTGATGGCGTCTTTGGATCGGGAGTTTGCTGCACAATGGAGTAATTTAAGCAGTCCGAATCTGCTGTGGTATCTGCTCCTTTATCGAGGCTTAAATTAAGATTACGACGAGCTGCTGAAGCGCGCGATTTTGGTGTTACAACTTTGGGATTCTTCTCTGTCAGAGGTGATGCCGTTAAATAGTTAGCATTGATTTCCGTCTCAGCGCCATCCGCAATCGCTGTCTTCTTTTTCTCGGACAGGCGCACCACACTTCGGCCACCCACGATCTTAATTGGCGACACTTTGTTCTCGCAATGGTAATAGTCAACATCGACAAACTCAACCGGAGCTTGGTTGTCTGCCCCTGATGGTGTCCTTCGGCGCGAGACAGATTTCCTCGCAGAAGCCTGACTGGATCCTCGCGTCGAGCGCCTTTTACGTGACGAATCCGCACCATCGAGCTGAATCTCGAGCGGAATGAGACGATATGTATTTTTAACTTTTAGAAATTTGTAGCGAGACACAAACATTGGACAGTTAGTTGGTACTTTGTGCTTCTTAATTATTTCCTCAGCGGTTTGTCTAGATGTCCCTTCAACAACTATACACTTGCGCAGTATGCAGGCCAAAGCCACGTCGCTGTCGTAACCGCGATGGTCCTCAATAATTTCAATTCCGAAATCAATTAATATGCTGTCGTCATCGAAGAACTTATGTGGTATGGCTTTTGGACGTGAGTACCACTGGACTCTTGCTCTACAAGTTTCTCTGTCGCTCATTTCCCGCAACTCGTAGAGATGGAGAATCTTAGCGATGTCACAGCCGTCGTCGGTATCAGGCTCTGCATAGTCCGCATTCGCCACTAATATATAATCACCCACACTTAATGTCAGAGGACCATACACACACTTTTTGTAGAAAAATACATTTTTGTGCTCTAGACCTTTGACGACTGTGTCTTGCTCGTGGTTACCTATCCAAATGACATGCTGAACAGCCATATTTTCATTTTCGTTATTAACCATCACGAATTGTGTATGTAGTCAAGCAATTATTCTTTAGTCAGCTATTAAATATAGGTTGCGCTCTACTTCTACTCTCTTTTTTTATACAACAATAAAATCAGCAGTTGCCGCGCTGAGCACTCGTTTTGGCGCAAAAACAAAACGAGACAAACGATCGATTTAAATATCGATACAGTAAAGATGATGTATCGATTTGTTTGTGCTTTGTAGCCCTAGTGATAAACTTAATCAACACTAAATAATTAATATTACATTTTTTAAAATGGCTTATGGAAGCTCAAGTAAATATTTTATACTCAAGCTAATAATTTTATCAACGAAGTTTCGCAAAAGATTGGCTGGAAAATGCGCTATGCGTAATATGTGGCCGAATACTACTATAAAATTTGAAAGTAATTTCGCGCCTACCTTTCTGATGAAGAAGAAGCGCAAAGCATAAAATGTGATCGGTACAAAACAGCGATCTATTGAGATCCAAGGCATTGATCTAAAAATGGTATATTTAAACATTCTAGATATATGAATTATCTAAGTAATGCGTACATAACTGAAGAAAAAAACCAACATTAAACCACAATGAAGGGGTTGATAAGCGATAATGCAGTGATAATATTCGTATGATACATTAAACACCAAAACCCTGAGCACAAAAGGCTATGTCCCTATCTATGCAGCACATACCCCAAAACCATACGCAAACTTGACTCATCTTAATAGTCATACACGTAATCACTCGCAGCTGCGTAAATTTGTCTGTGACAAGTGCGATAAGGCCTTCCAGCACTCCTAGAAACTGACCCGCCATAACATACGTCACCAGTCAACAACGATCTACGTTGATCAATCAACGGTTTACAATGTGAGGTTTCAATTTCACTTAAGGATTTACCGAAGCTCTGCTTTATCAGTTCAGCTGCCGTCGAGGGGCTTGTAGATTGGTATATTGGTATGCGTACGCTTTTATTAATGATTAGTGGTAGTTGAATATAATGTCAATTTTTTTCTTGGGTACGTAATGAGTACAAATATCAAGCAAATTGAATCAAACATTTTTGCATTGCATGCATAACAATTTCTTCACATTTTTTTTTTCGTTTTTGTTTTTCATATTTAGATAACATTTATTATGAACTTTTTACTTCGCGTCTATTAAAATGGCCTGTAAGTTAAAATTTCATCAAATAAATCAACAATGAAGCATAAACGATGTGTGAACTTCAGATTAGAACGCAAAATAAGTTTGGTTTTTTTGGGATTTTCTTTTTCTTAAATTAAAATCAATCACAATCCATATATACATACAAAGTATAATACTAAAAAAGCTTATAAATTACAAAGTTAATCAAATCACTGAATGCTTTCAAAATAATTGAAAACTTATAGAAAAGAATAATTCAAAACAGTACAAAAACTAATGTTCGCTACAAATATTAAGCACATATCTCAAATTTGTGATGCTTGAACCGCTAGTTCGCATGGAAGGTGCGGCCTATGTTACGTGTGGGTTTGGGTGTGTGAGTAAATCTAACAGAGATATTCATTTTAGTTAAGATGAGTTAATGCTTTTGAAAGTTGCAGATCTATTCAATATCGTGGAAGCGCAGAATTGCACGTCCGGGTATCTCGGAATTGATCAGCTTTTGTATGACCTCGGCAGCCTGTTCGCATGGGAACACTGAGTAGGGTGGCGGCTCGATTTTTTTATTAGCCACTAGTTGCACCAGTTCCGCCAGCTGTTCCGCGGTTCCATTTGAAATAGGTATAATTTCCTGTTGATATTCATTGGAAAGCCGGGAGAATTTTGGTAACAGTTTCTCGGCCACTTCCTCGCTGATCAGGACAACACCACCCTTCGACAAGCAGTGCATGGAGCGATGCAGACTTCGGGATGTTGTACCAAAATCAATAACCACATCCACAGGACCGCCGCACACATCCTTGGTGCGCTCAATGAGCTGTGGCTCATATAGACACTCGTTCCACTGCACAACGCTGACACTGAAATCGAAATTATAATAATGTCTGGTTAGACCCACCAACTGAAAAGTATTTGCCTTTGGCTACTCACTTCTTGATCTCTGTAGCTAAACGGAAACCCTCATCCCGGAGACTTGCCACGGTTATGTCCACATTTTGCGAACCAGTCGATGCGAAATGATAAGACGCGATGCGCACAGCCCAAAGTGCCAATCCACCTGTGCCGACAATCAATATCTTGCACTTTTTGTTGGGATCCGTGGCAGCACGTTGATTTAGGATCTCCGTGACGACAGCTTGTGCTTTAAATACAGCATTCATGGCCAACAATGCGCCGGTTGGCAACATCGCGGCCTCTTCCATGGGCAAACTGTCCGGAATCGGTACAATATGCTTTAGATCAGGCACCACGAGCAGCTCTGCATAACCGGCCGGAGCCTCATCAAAAGGATAGACAATAACACGCTGTCCAATACGCAGGCCACAATTATTTGCCTCTGTGATCTCGGAGCCTAGGGACTCGATGACACCAGCCACTTCAAAACCCGGAAAGAAGGAGCCCTCGCGTATGCCCTGGTGAGCCGGCGATGACATCGACGTGACTGACGGACAATAATCACTCAATTCTGACGAGACTGATGACACACTGGTTATGGAATTGGAGCGATCACGGCGACGATAGCATGCGCCAGCGCAGACAATCTTAATGCGAGCGCCATGTGCCGGCGTATCCTCAATGGGCACAAAGAAATTAAACACGCAATTCTTAACGCCCGGTCCGGGCGACTCAATTGACACTTGGCGGCACAATTTGTTCATATTGTGATGATGATGTTCAGGATCTGTCGGCGGTAAGGCAGACGTCAAGGAGAGTCCGTTAAGCGACAAAGAGGAGGTATCTGTTGTTCCGCTGCAAAACCAAAGAAAATAAATATTTTTAAATTCTTACATATAATACAGTGCAATATGCATATCTATTCATACAGAACGTGTGCAGCAATGGAGAAACATTTATATAGAATTTTCTAGATATAATTATCAGAGGTCGCACGAAGATCACATAATCTTTGGAAATCTGCCTGCTTAGCGAACAAATTTATAATTTATTTATAAATTTAAACAAAAAAAAAGACTATTTGTTTATTACATTTTAACGTATTTGTATTTTCTTTACGCGTAATCGTTTCAACGTTTACATACCCGATATGGAACAAGGTCATTTCGTTAGATTCTCGTTCTCTATTTCATTACACAACAACACTTCAAAATATATCCGTGGTGGAAACGATGTAATAATTATCAATCCTTATGTAGTGATTGACTATGCTCACGCCATGATTTCGAATTGTTCTCTTTTTTCAACAAATTATCTTTGTTTCCCTATCTTGAATAAACTTGAATTCAATGCCAAACGTAGTGAATTGCGCTAAATGTAAAAAATCTATTCTTTTCTATCTAGAAACAAAACTATTTACCAACTAAACCTAAAAGGTTAAGTGTACAGGTGTGCTGCCATATAAATATGCAATGAAAGTTAATTAAGTGATATAGCAATTTAGTTATGTTTTATTTATGACCTTTTTAACTATTAATCCCTTCGCTTCAGAGATTTTTTTCCACATTTGCACTTTGCCTGAAGCCTTGGAGCACGGGATAAATGAAAACTAAATATTCCATATTAATAAGAATTCAGGTTAGCCACAACTATGTGAAAGTATCTGAATTTGTCTTGGTGGTTTACAACTTTCGTATTATGGCTGTTGGCAATTACAAAATCTATAAAAATGTATTATATATGGTCTTTACCTCATTGTGCTTATCATATTGTGCTGCTGGCTGCATATATCCACCGGCATTTTATTATTATATTAGCTTGGCTTTTGTGTTGTTTGTATTTATATTTAATAAACGATAAGTGTCTTAAGCTTTTTCTTAATTTGTTTATTTGGGCTCTTTAAACACTTTGAGCACTGTTTGCACAGCGATACACAGATTTTTCTTTTTTACTTGCGACAACTCTCTCCAGCACTGGACTTATCGAGCGCACTTCCAAAGAACAACTGAAATTTTCATGAGACGATGCGAGCTCTAAAAAGCAAAATAAGCCGGCAGCAGCGACGACGTTAACAGTGGTGGAATGAGTTGAGAGCAGCAAACATACACACGCACACACACAAAGTCAGAGGCGCGCACATACGTACACATATACTACCTATACAGCTTCTGCACATGCACGCACTGCATGCTCTGAGCCTGTACACTTGAAAACAGCTGCAAGTCATATTAACTATGGATGTTAGGATAACAAATATATAACAATGTAACATGCATAGACACATTTGAAAATTAGCAAGAGAAAAATCTAACAGCAATTTACAAATAATTGACGTAGTAAATTTCAGTTGAGAAGGCTATAACTCAACCATTTTTGTCAGTGTAGGCAATACAGCATGTTGTTCTTTCTCTTTTGCTTACACTCGTTTATATGTACAGATATACACACATGTAACTCAAATTTAACATTCTGAGCACAAATGCGAAGCGTGTCGTAAGCATAATCGAAGTTAAAAACAAAAACAAATGTATCCGCTATATG
>JABVZX010000001.1:8651547-8669732 GCA_020883565.1 Drosophila pachea
ACTTAACAAAGAGCGAAAGTTTAAAAAAATGCGACATTGCAAGACTTCTGGCATGCGAAGTTACCTCGCTTTTACGCAGACATTTACAAATTAATTAAGTTCAATTTATGTTTTCAATTAAACTTTCATCTTTAATAAAGGAAATAATGCCAATGTCATCAAAAGATTGGTCAATTGTTTGCTTCGAATTTTAGAGATCAGCATGTGTATGTAGGATCGTTAAGTGCTGAATAATTTGTTTATTATTGCTTTGAGCCACATTTCAATTGGAAACGTTTCTAAACGATGGAATTCTCCATTCAATTTCCATAATAGATAAAAACAATTTGTATAATAATTCAATATGGCGCCAGCGTTCCTTACAAATGTTGTCCACTTGCTCCCAACAACTCCCTGTTTCGTCGGGGCTGTAACGGATTTCCATACATTTAACAAATTATGCAGAAATGAGACATTTAATTTTATTGTAATCGCTTGCATTCACCGGAATGAACTCTATAGCAAGACGATGCTATTTTTAGTCGCCTTGTATTGTTTTATTCACGATCAGAAAAATAAAAAACAAATAGGGTCCACGTTTGTGGTTTGTGATTATGATTGTTGATATGAGAATAATTTACAATCTTTGTACATATAGAATGACACTCATAGTTCTTTCAGAATCAGAGTGGCTTTCTTTTGTTTTCAATTTTTATAATGGAACACTTTTGATTTCGAGCGGAATATCCAGGGGCTGATTGGATGCCACGAGTAGCTTGTTTATTTACTATGCACTTGATCATCGTTGGGCGAGTTGCTGATGCATGATAGCTTGATTATGAGATAAGAATTCAATAATGCTTTATTGTGGCCTTTTCTGTGTTATGTTGTCTTAGCTATGGGTTTGTACATGTAAATACGCGCATGTATGTACACTTGTAAGTTTGCTCATGCAGACGCCCAGCGTGGCCTATTACGCAGTAACGCAAAGTGCCGAAAATACGAATCTACTAAGAAATTATTTTGTATGTACATATATATTAAACTAACGGTACAGTTGGCCAGAAGTCGCCTTGTCCATATGTCGTAAAAGAATTGCGTAATGTGGCTTCATTATGAACTTACCTTATAAAAATTGTACTTGTAAATCGACAGAAATTTTTTAACTGATAAGACTTTCAGTTTTCAAAATCGCTTTATTTATCAAAATAGATTCTATTTAGGATTATTAATGTTAACTTTTCACACGCCTTTTGTACGTTTAAAAAAAAGCAATTACTTTTTGCGGTACTTGTTTTGCTTGCAAATCCTTTTTTACTGTTTGACACCACCGTTTAACGAACGGTATACAGCTCAAGGATACATTTGACTTTGAAATCTCCTTTGCTAGATACAAACGAAACAGCAATGTAAGTGTAAATATAAGGAACAAGCCTGCGCACTCCAATCCGCTGAATGTTTACTTTTCAAACTTAACAGTCTCTGTTGAATAGTGTTTTAGAGCACTGTACTTAACAGCAAAATGCGATAGTGTACCGTGCGCAGGTCTGATAGCTACAGCGTGACAGAAAGCTAACTAGTACAGAAATCTAATTTTTAGACCGCGTTTATTTAATTTTTGATATTATCAGTTTCAGTACAAAAATCAATAAATGGATGTATTTAAGCCATTCGCATGACCAAGCGTAAAGCGTCTCGATTGATTTTGGCCTGCTTCAATATGTGCCCTTCGACAAATATATCCGATTCGTATTGCAGATAAGTAACACACTTTTCCACGTAGAGTAATGACTCCTCCAGCATTTCCTTGGGTGAAAGGTTTGACTGTAATGCGATGCGACGTGTATGCTCGGCAATTGCTGAATGCAGCTCAAAGCAAAGGGTGCCAAGCATACGCACTTCACCTATAGTATAAATTGTTGCAAAATAGACACTACGTATACGTAATATTTTGAGTGCTGATGAACTTACAAGGAGCTAAAGTTTCATATAATTCTATGAGCTCTTTAGCATATTTCAATTTCAATTGCAACTGTTCGTCGGATACGACCATCAGCTCCTTTTGATCTTTGGCAATGAGTTGAACTTGCAGAATTTTAACCTCACTGAGATGATAATGTTGCGGGGGCAGCCATTTCTCATAATGTTTCAAATATCTGAGAAAATATTTATATATTACAGAGAAGGAGGAAATCTATTAAAAAGCTTACTTAAAGCCATTTTCCGCTGTTTTTTCCATACTCTGAATGTCCTTTCCGGCGCGTTCCAATATGCCGTCCACGTACTTTCTCTGAACCTGCTTCTGGCACTCTCGGCAGCTGAAGGAAGGATATGGATAGAATTCACATCTAAACTGTACAAGAAAGATTCATACCGCCAGCTACCATTCCAGTCATCCGCTTTGCTGGGCAACATCAGACCCGGACAGTTGCGATCCTCACACTTGAGGGCGCTGTAGTTTGTGCCTAGCTCGGTCACATCCACACAACGCTCGCACCCGCACTTGAAGAGCTTCGTCTGCATTAGATGACGCTGGCGATCGGCTGTGCCCCAAACGGCATCCGAGTAGCAAATGCTTAAATGTGATCCCTTCTTGATCTGCTTGGGTGCCCAGAGTATGCAGTGGCCATGTTTATTAAAGCTCTTAGCCAAATTGGGCACACATGAGTTTTCCGTAAACGAGGCTATGTAGAAGACGGCCACATGTGGTGGATCCGATGTGGGCACCTCGTGGCCATTGATCTGAAGAGCGCCCACAGTTCGCATAATTTCCTCTTCACTGAACTTTTGTGTGCGAAAGAATCTACGATTGAACAAAATGATATTTTAGCGATAGACAAATGCTATATTGCTATTGCATACTTCGGTATGAATTGTCCAATGCTGGCCAAGTCCGCCTTCCATTGATTTGAGCCACGGCGAGTTTGCTCCAACGATTCCAGCTGCTTGAATTTCTCTGCGTTCTTCGGATTCGTTTCATTTATCAATAGGCATCTGACCGTACTGACGCAAGTATACAACGGATGCGGTCCATTAAATTCCTGGACATTCACCTTTTGTCCACGAGCCTGTGTCAGCTGACACTCTGCCTTGTGCTCGTCGAGCGCCGGGCACTCCGGTCCGCACAATGGCCACCCGCACTTGTCACAGGTGATATGATCATTGGCCTCGATGCTATTCAGACAGCCCATGCAAACCGGCGGCGAGATTTGAGCCGGGCCACGCATCAGAGGTGCCTCTTTAATAACTATCTCATTCGGCTGGATGTTACGTGTGGCCACCAAATGTCGGCCCAGTAGCTCATTATGCTCTATCTGCGCATCATACGATTTTAAGGTTAGAATTCATGCAGCGCTTTTTATATTTTATACGGATTTCTTGTGGTTGCCTCTTACCCTAAACGGATGGCAATTAGGTTTATGGGCCTTCCAGTCCTGTTTCTGATGCTGCACGGAGCAGTACGAGACCTGATTGCAGTTGGAGCATTGGTTTTTCGTCTCCACTTGGCACACATTGCACGGATTCATTCTTGCAGTTCACTTCGAAATGTAAATTATAGATTTTCTATTACAAAATGTAAATCTAAACACAATGCATGTGCAGGCACAAGCGCACGTTTCGTTCCACTGGCTCGCCGACCACTCGAGATGTGGGCCAAGCGAGATGGACGTATAGAGAGACGAACACAAGTCTCTATAAATAGACCACTCACTCAATTACTGAGGCGGCCCAATACCGTACACGATTCTCTTCTAGCGGGCGGCAATTTCTCTGCAGAGCGAGATAGAGAGAGATTGAAAAGGGTATATAAGCAGCGGGATACAAGAATAAAACTCTCGATTAGACTTGAACTTTAACATAATTTCAACATGAATAAATACATTTTTGGTGTTTATCTAAAGTATTTTATTTATTTGCGACTATTTTATGTACAATTGGTTAGTAGTTTCCACTGATGAAAGTTGAAGTCAAATATCAGTCTCGCTGTTGACTCCATTCGTGTCCCGCAGCTTTACGAATTTTTGTAGCTTAACATGCTCCTTCTTCTTGTTGTGGTTGTTATGATTGTTATGGCGTTGCTTATTCCGCTCCCGTCTTTTGTCCCTTGATCCATTTACCCGGAAATTCTCGTTTTGGAATGCTATTGTGAAGTCAGCCTGAAATGCAGGTCCTGGTAAAAGCTTTGCTTTTGGTTCCCTGTCTTCGCTGTCATTTGCATTGTCCGGTTCCGTTTTAGCCTCAGATTCAATATTTGCATGAGCATTGTAATGGCCTAGACAAAAAAAAAATTGATGCTCTAAATAGACAACACATTTCGAAAACTTCAGAACTTTACCTTTAGCACCGAACATCTCGGAATGCTGTTTAATGACATGAGTTCGTCCTCGTTTGCGCATGTTCATGCGTAAAGCTGAAACTTTAATTGTCCTGGCATTAGTGCGGCCGCGTTGAATGCTGTTGTTTTTATTAATGTTCATGCCGTTCTTGATCTTGCTAAGGCCACCACTAGGCAGCGTTTCGTTATGTACTGGTTCGGTCTTTGAAGGGCCAATCTCCTCGTCGGGTAGCCGTAGCTCAGGCGTTGGCGATGATGATGATGTCGGACTGCTATTGTTGGTTCTACCCAAATTGCTTTCAGTATCGGAATGGTTATATTTATAGATATTAGCCGAAATATCCTCATCATCGTCATCATCATCCTGATCGATGATTTCAATCTCATCGGTCTCGGATAGAGCGCCTCTCAGCATTATTTCCGGCCCACCGCCATAAATGCCATGCAGGAATCGCCATAGTGGAGCATTCAACTGCGCGTAATCGGAACCGGCTCGCACACAACTAATGGTCGAGCCGTTCTGGAAACTGGTATCAACAATATTCTCGTTGTTAATCGGCCCTGGTTCCTTGTGCGTTATACCGCGCAAGAACTGCTGACAGGCACGTAGCCAGGGCATGGAAATTGCGTAGATAGCAGTCGCGTCGAGTTCACTTTGCTGCACATTGTATTTGGTGAAGACGGTTAGCTCGTATTGCTGTCGACGATTGAGAGCATCGGCGGCTCGCTTGCATATATCGCATTCGAATATAATATTGACCGCTGGACCACCGCCAAAACGGTTGTAAAGAAAGTCCCACAGGGGTTGCGGAATGGGTATGGCAATCTGACTGATGAGCGCCGATTTGGAATGTAGAATACCACCGTGTGGGCAAAGCATATCCTGATTGTTTATTGGACCCGGTTCCGCGAAAGTGGCCAGTCTGGATAGCCATTCGCGTGTCACATAGAATTGAATGTCTCCTTCATACAGTGGATTCGATAAGGAGATATTAATGGCCTCCTCACGCACCATTTTCATTTGGGGATTGTGTTTTTGGTAGAATAGCACATACGCCTGACAATTTTGTACTACATCTGGAGACACTTCCATCACGAGCTGATCATCAAACTCATACCAACGTCCATTGAGTGCATTCCGCGCATAGCATGTATAATGTCCGCTTCCAACAGTGCCATGATGACAAATTACCGAGCACAAATTATAGGTACGCACCTGCGATTTACAGTCCCTGTGCAAATAGGGACGCATATCGAGTCCTTCAAGCGGAAAATTAACATACGAGGAGATCTTTGAACTATAGGACAGATCGTGTCTAAAGCGCTTCAAATGGATACATAGCACTTCCGGCAGATTGAGCACGCGGGAATACTTTATGCCAGTGCGGAGCTTGTTGCAGCGTTCGCAGCTATAACAGACAATGACTATGGAATAAATATTTTCATTTTAAGTTGAGCTTATTCACAATGCATACCTGTACATATTGTCGCCCTTTAGCTCGTCAGCACTAAAGAAACTGGCCATGCAGTCGTGCAGTGTGACTGATGGTCCAAAAATCCATGAACGCACTATGTTCCACATCCAGGCCAGCCAGCCTTCGTTACTGCGAGCTGATGCCAAATCGGATGCATTGAGACTCTGTACGCTCAAGCTGTGAGTCTGATGAAGCACATTAAGAAAGTCACGTGTTGGTATGGGAAGGGATAGATCCTGGAATGTTTCTTCGCGACTGGAGACACGATCGCATGTTAGACATTGTACAGAAGAAAGCAGTTTGCCATCAAATACATCACTGATAATTGAATGAGCTGTTTCCATGGGTTTTGACTCTGGAACTGTCTTCGGGCTTTGTTGGATCGTAGTCGATGTCTCAGATAATGGATTGCTGTTGCTATTTCGATGTGGCGCCACGAAATATTCGATCTTCATAAGCACTTCTGAGCGCCCAGAGCTACCGCTCTCACAGGTGTCATACTCGCTCTCGGATGCCGTGGGCGTATGGCAGGTCTTTGATACATCATCATAGTTGTCATCATCAGTTTCGCTTGGCTGATGATGGCTTGTGAGTTGCTGAGGCTGTTGACCTCCTGGCTCCGTTAGCTCCTCGTGCAACTGGTCCATAAAACAGCGCAGAAATTCTTGGGTATCATGCTGTTGATATCCACGAAACATCGGATGCACTGATCGAATGCCGTATAAAATTCCACGTGGAGCAAGATATTCTAATGTTTATCGAATTTAATGTAGTAAAACTTTCAAATGATATCTAATTAAATTATTTACCTTTCGGATCGTCGATATCTAACCACATTTCCTGCATAAGACGTTGATAACTTTTAGCCAAGCCCGCCGGCTTGCAACGCGGTGCACTTGCAATATGCTCCACAAGATCACTGCAGTTTATAAAGTAGTGAGTCACGGGCGATAGATTACTGAGCGCTTGCAGAGCCGCATTCATGTAACACGTATTCGCAATGTTCTGTAGGCCGACCAGGCCTGTGCCCGACCCCATAGCGTCATTATCGAAATCGTCTCGCTTAGTTAGCGAGTTAAGCGAGCAACTGAATAGCTTTTCCTTATCGAGATATCGCATGCTGCGTTTGGACAAGCCCCTGATTGTCTGTTTCAATAAGAGTTCAAGGCATTAAAAATTGAATAGTCATGTAATAGAGATCGATTCACTAGGCTCACCTTTTGACCCAAGTCCAATTCGGTGCTGTGGTTATTTTCTATGTACGAGCATTTCTGTGTGTTGTTGTAACCAAAACTCATTTTACTGGTAACTTTCGAAAGATGATTTTAAAAGTTTAATTGAGAATTTTGATATAAGCTATTTTTTTCAGACTTTAAGTGTATGCTAACAATTGTGACCACCTCATTGATCAAGCTCTATTCTGGAAGGCCAAGGCTTCCAGGACATTTAAGTTGACCGATGTTTGTATCCACGAATTTTAATGTACAACAAATTACTACTTCTCTAAAAATAAATAAAAAAAAATTATTTATGTCTTTAGTCAGTTCGCTCGAAAATAGAGATGGTCGGTACTTACGCACTTGTTACTTTGTCACGAATATTAAAGAGTCGTGAGTGAATTGTAGGCCAACGCAATCCATATCGGCTCCTAGGCCCACAATATCAAAATATATATGCCTCAAGGGTAGAATGCCAACTGTTTTGGTGGAGTAATAATTAATTTAATTTTTTTAACGAATTAAATTGTTTTTGTAGACTATGGGTCATTTGTACTACATTTAGTATTTGTATTTGTATTTTCAAGTACCGCTTTCGTGGCACGATTACACAGAAAGTTGCACATACCCCTATCGTTTAATATCAGCTGTACACAATCGAATTGAAATATATATGTAAAAACTTTATAAATATTTTACCACTGCTTTAATGTTTGAATGTGTGTAATTTAATTTTGTTCTATATAAAGTAGTTCCAATTAATATGAATAGAAAGTTAAAAGTATTTTCTTGTGTGTGAAGTACATCCTTCAAAAATTGTTAACTTTTGTATTTGACTCAATCAATGTTAAATAAAGATGATGTAAAAATACAATTATAGTACAATAAATTTGTATCGATTTTGGCAGGAAACAGTTTTGAGAAATAGACTAAAATCGGTTCACTTTTTTCACTATATAATAAAACATAATTTGAAGTTAGATAATTTAAATATTTATTAATGGTCCTTCATCAACAGTTCAGTTAAATATTAAATATTCGTTTAGCCAGGGCTGCAAAAAGATTATTAGAAGCGAAATGAACGACTATCGGTTCGTTCAGTTTAGGCAGTCGTTCGATCGAACTTATTCCGAACGATTCGATACAACTCTAGTATACACAAAAGGTTTAAAATAAGTACTTTTCTTGTGTGATAAACAGCAACGAACATTAAAGGACACGTTTGAACGGAAACGTAAAACAGCAGTTCGCAATTACAAACTGTATAATGGAGCCCATATTATAGTTTGGTGGGTCTCGGCTGCTGGAAAACGGTAACAACAGCCCTGCCCCATTGCTTCCCCTTGTATAACAGCCCTGTTTGCCCTGTGTACTGCTGCTCCTGCTTTGACCCAGGATATGAAAGTGAAAACTCTAAAGCCAATTGGAAATCTTTTATCAAAATGAACTGAACGAAGTGTATTAATTACGGAGATGAAGTTTCTAAGTAGCTAATAAATTATAAACAATGAGTGTCACAATATCATAGAAAATTTTAATTGCAAAGTATATACGGTCTTAGAGGTTTTCAAGTACTGTACTAAAACGGGCCATTCATGAAAATTTTATTTCTCTTGGTCTTTCAGGAAAACTCGTTAAATTGCGCAGTCAAAGCGCAGGGTCAGTCACAGAGATAAGCAGGATCATGACCTTCGAAACCCAACCGGTTGGCGGTGGGCTGTGCGATGGCAAGATAGCTGGACTTTATGATCTTGAGGAGACGCTCGGTTCGGGCCACTTTGCCGTTGTAAAGCTGGCCCGACATGTATTCACGGGTGCCAAAGTGGCAGTGAAAGTGGTCGATAAAACAAAGCTAGATGAGGTGTCCAAAGCGCATTTGTTTCAGGAAGTTCGGTAAGCAATCATATTATTGGTGTTTCAAATTCTGATTCACGAGATCTGACCACAAATATTCGTACTTGTGCAGCTGCATGAAGTTGGTACAGCACCCAAATGTGGTGCGCCTATATGAAGTAATTGACACACAGACAAAGCTATATCTGGTACTGGAGCTGGGCGATGGAGGCGATCTCTATGATTATATAATGAAGCATGATGCCGGATTAACCGAGGAGTTGGCGCGGAAATATTTTCGGCAAATACTCCGTGCGATCACGTACTGTCATCAGTTGCACGTAGTGCACAGGTAAGCATAGATAATACATAAAAAGAGAGTCAACACACTTTACGTAATGTCTTTCCATGTCACGCATATGGGCTCACATAGAGACTTGAAGCCGGAGAATGTCGTATTTTTTGAGAAATTAGGTCTCGTCAAGCTTACAGATTTTGGGTTCAGCAATAAGTTCTCGCCCGGCCAAAAACTTGAAACATTTTGCGGCAGTCTCGCGTATTCGGCACCAGAAATTTTATTGGGCGACTCATACGATGCGCCTGCTGTGGGTAAGTGTAACTGTATTTGTGTGTGCATATCACATGATAAGCTCTTTTTAATTATTGACATTATCTGTTAGATATTTGGTCGCTAGGCGTGATACTGTATATGTTGGTTTGTGGCCAGGCGCCATTTGAGAAAGCCAACGATTCCGAAACTCTGACTATGATTATGGATTGTAAGTACACTGTGCCGTCGCATGTGACTGCAGATTGTCGCAATTTGATTGCCACAATGTTGGTGCGTGATCCAAAGAGTCGTGCCACCGTTGAAGAAATCGCCTCTTCGGCATGGCTTAAGCAAACCGATGAGCCTGACTCTGTGGAGCACTCATTGCCGTTAGTGAGGCGTGAGCAGTTGAGTGAGGAAGATCATGCCTTCATTATACAGAAAATGATAAACGGAAACATTGCGTCCAAAGAGGAGATATTGCAGTCAGTACATACCATATCTAATTATCAATATATTCCATTAATACCATTTTCTGCTTTAGAGCTCTAGATAAAAACAAGTACAATCATATAACGGCCACATATTTTTTGCTGGCTGAGCTTCGTCTACGCCGGCGACGAGAGGAAGCAAATAAACAAAAGATGCAAGAAACCGGCCTAAAGTGAGTTAATATATGATTCATTAACAGTTGTGGATATATTTATTATTTTTTAGATTGGGCGATTCAAATCGTAGGCTCGCAGCAGACAAACCGAGTCCAACGGAAAGTCCCAAAGTTGTTGTGCCTATTAGCATAAATGTGACACCAGCAGTGCAATTTGGCAACGATAGCGCTAAACCAGTAAGCTATTATATAATATATCAGTACAATAATATATCAGTACAATATGAATGGATTATGCTCTTAGGATAAACGCACTCGTAAGTGTAGTATTGTGCGCGAGGAGGACGAAGAGGAGTCCGCCAACGAAAGCGGTGGCATTGGAAATGAGCTTAAAGTGGCTATAACGCGACGTGAGTCCATTTCAGATGGCCGTCTCAATCGATCGGTGCAGGAGCGTGGCTGCTCGTCAGCGCCAGCACCAGTCGCTGAAGTGCCAATAAATACGCGCACAAAGATTGTTGTGTCTGTTGAAGCGACGCTGTCACAAAAGCTAAAGCAAATGGAAAAATGTGCCAAGGTGGACGAAGACACATTGAGTGGTCTAAAGGAACTCGAAATTGGGAAGCTGAAGCCTTTGCCAAGTAGTAGCAAGAACCCTGTGCTAACGCATCGGCGAACAAAGCTAAACAAGATACGTACACCGTCATGCAGCAGTTCCGAGGCATCCGATGATGATACTAAGACACGTAACAAAAAGAAGATTAACAAATTTGTCGGTGACACACCAATCAGATTTCGAATGCATCGGCGTGATTCGCACGATGACTCTAGCGACTCGCAGGATCAGTTGTACCCACCACCAGGCTCCAATAGCGGTGGATCCAATTTCATTTCGAATAACAGTTCAGGTGTTAGCGGTAAAAAGGAGGAGCAGGGACAATGCAAAGAGGTAAATAATGAATAATATTTTGCTGTGTTAATCTCTTATTGAAATGTATAATTCTTTGAAGCCAAATAAATCAGAGGAGACACGGAAATCTCACACACAAAAGAACAGGAAACAACATAAGGATCATGTGGACAGACATTCGCAAATGGAAAAACAGCAGTTGATGTTATTGGAAAATACTACGCGAAGACGACGCATACGAGAAAGTCAATCGCTGGATCGTATCACAGAGGCTCAGGAATACGAGCTGCGCTATCGCAGTTTAATAAATGATACTGCAACTAGCCAACAACATATCGAGCAAAGAAATTCATCAATGAATTTGAATACGTTCTCTGTTGCCGAAACTAAAGAGGAATATGACGAGGAGTCCGATATTCGACCGGACAATGATACTACGGACCAAATTATGAACACATTGAATGGAGCCAAAGCTACGCTTCTGCAAAAGCAATATTTTATTGACACCAATAAGAGCTATAAAAATTACAGTAACAACAGCATTACCACCAACAATAATTTCAACTGCAGTAGCAACAGCAACATTAACACCAACAAAAAGAAATCCAACGAAACACCAAAAGATATTTATAATCTAAATTCAATCGAAGAAATCGATTTGATTTTAGAAGATAAAAGCCTTACCAAAGCAATACATGTTACCGGCTCTAAATGCTTTGTCACTATGAAGAAAATTCGAAGGCTCGGAAAATATTTTCCGGTAGTGAATTTTTCTTAATAGGTATCGTTAAAAAAAAAAGAAAATAAGCTGCAAAGTGCATTCTAAATCTTAAAGCGTAGAAAATATATAGAAAATATGCATGTACGTGTATGTATACAAAAGAAAGAAAAAAACAAACAGAGCAAAAGGGTTTAAAAATACATATGCGACAATTTAATATTAGTTGTAGTGTAATTTAATTTATTATGCAATCTTCAACTAGCAATAAAACATAGGCACTTTTTTGGCATTACGCTAAACTCATTTACTGATGAGTAAGTTGCCCACTTTCGAAACACCATTCGCACAATTAGATTTCGTGCATTCCCAAATAAATGTTTGTATTTTATGGCGATAAGTTTGTGCGTATAATGTACAAACCAAATCAAATAATGTCAATAAATCATAAACGCAAATAAAACGGACTTGAATGTTTTATGGCTTTGGATTCGAAAAATGAGCTTGTTAATTTTTGGCTTTCAAATGAGCCACCGATTTTTAATTAAATCGATAATTGATCTCTGCAACTAGTGGTGTGCGATATATTGATATAGAAATGTAATCGGTACTCAGCGTTAGTTCTGTTAAGTAACAGGTACATGAATAGCGCTCATCCCTATTATGAAATTTTTGTGGAGAAAAAATTGAAAATAATATTAAAACTGATATAAGCATAGTAAACTGTGAGAGTTCTGTAGCTTCAACAAGCCATTATGTTGCGCATCCACCAGAACACATACCGGTAAGCATAACTCGTGGCAATCGCAAGCCGGTAGCTCCTTTGACTTGCCGATTTCGTCATCGCTCCTCCCATGTTGAATTCGCATTTGTAGGCGAACAGCAAGAAAAGCAGTTGTTTACTCCACTAAAGTGGTCTGCTGCAATCATTCCACACTATGTAACATCACCACGCAATTCCGTCGCAATGGTGCAGGCGCCCGATGGGAGCAGCACCACTATCGTAACCATGAACATTTTCTGCTGGCGGGCAACCAAGCGAGGGGCTGGACAATACCCCCCAATTCGCGTGGATATGGCATGTTTGTGGTGCGAATATTAAAAGGTGCGCTAAAACTTAGGTACCTTGTATTGGGCGGTGCCATTGGCGGTGGTGTTTCATTGAATAATGTGAGTAACTTTGTATCTACCTATCGGTATTATATAATGTGCAAATTGAAACTGTGCACGTGCAGAAATACGAGGAATGGAAGGATGAGCTGCCGGATATGAAATGGCTCAAGGATGCTCTGCCTAAGGGTGAGAGATGGAGTCAATTTTCAAGGAATCTCATTGAAGTTGGAAGCGTCGTTAAAGATGCCATTGACATTGGTGAGTTTAAAGCCGGAATAGGTTCTGTATGCATTCTCTCACTTTAAAATGCCATAACAGTTAGGTGATTAATTTGGGATACAAGTGATGCGAATCACTAACAGTGCATCTCAATTCGCAAAAGTTTTGTTAGTTTGTTGAAACCATTCATTTACAATCCACTTGTTAGCTGTTTGATAATTTTATTTGTTTACTCTAACACTTCGCTGCGGCATAATGTAGCCAATAATGATGATATTGGAGTTTGCTTGTAGATCCGAAGCTCAAGCAGCTTGGCGAAGATAAATTGTCGGAATGGCGCTCATGGTTCGATAATCGCCTGGACGATGCAATTGAAGCGGCCGACTATCAAGGAAATCAAATTGTCGAAAGTAGGTTACACATATGCAATCGATTTTGGTGAACATTATGCATTTAAAGTGAGAGAATTTATGTTCGTCCAACAATTAACAATGAATTATTAATTAAAATTCCCTTAATCAATACATTTACAGCCACGGAGGATCTCAAGTCAAAAACAACGGTCGCAGCGCTGGGAATATCTGCTGATGAAGGTCGTAAGAAATATGGTCAGCCAAAGACTTATATTGAATATAAGATTGTTTGTTCTTAATATTATTCGTTTATATTACAGAGAAACTGCAAAGTCAAGTGGAAACGCTACAGACTGAAATAATGAATGTGCAGATTAAATACCAAAAGGAGCTAGAAAAGATGGAAAAGGAAAATCGTGAGCTACGCCAACAATTTCTTATTCTCAAGACGAACAAAAAGACGACGACAAAGAAAATTAAGAAATCATTGATTGATATGTACTCCGAAGTTCTGGATGAGTTGTCTGGCTACGATACTGGTTACACCGTGGCCGATCATTTACCACGTGTTGTTGTTGTCGGTGATCAGAGCAGCGGAAAGACGTCCGTATTGGAGTCTATAGCAAAGGCGCGAATCTTTCCTCGGGGCAGCGGCGAAATGATGACTCGTGCTCCAGTCAAGGTAACACTGGCGGAAGGACCCTATCATGTTGCTCAGTTTCGTGACTCCGAACGGGAATTCGATTTGAGCAAGGAGAGTGATCTGGCTGACTTGCGCCGTGAGGTAGAGCTCCGTATGCGTGCTTCGGTGCGTGGCGGGAAGACAGTGAGCACTGAGGTGATTTCGATGACGGTTAAGGGTCCGGGTTTGCAGCGGATGGTGCTTGTCGATTTGCCAGGCATTATTTCGGTGAGTAAGTAATTGGTATAAGTAAATTCCAAGTACAAGCTCCCGTTATTTGCAGACCATGACAGTTGATATGGCGTCAGATACCAAGGATTCTATTCATGAAATGACAAAACATTATATGAGCAATCCAAATGCTATCATACTATGCATACAGGATGGTTCCGTCGACGCTGAGCGTAGCAATGTAACTGATCTAGTCATGCAATGTGATCCCTCGGGTCGCCGTACAATATTTGTACTTACTAAGGTCGATCTGGCAGAGGAATTGGCAGATCCTGATAGAATAAGAAAAATACTTTCGGGTAAACTATTTCCTATGAAGGCGCTGGGCTACTATGCCGTCGTCACGGGGCGCGGTAGGAAAGATGACAGTATAGAGGCCATAAGACAGTATGAAGAGGACTTTTTCAAGAATTCCAAATTGTTTCAGTAAGTAGAAGTACTCGAAATGCGATTTGACCCTGATAACCCATATTATCTTTGCAGCCAACGCGGCGTAATCATGCCCCACCAAGTAACGAGTCGGAATCTTAGTTTAGCTGTTTCCGATCGTTTCTGGAAGATGGTACGCGAAACTATAGAACAACAGGCCGATGCATTTAAGGCGACCAGATTTAATCTGGAAACCGAATGGAAAAACAATTTTCCCAGGTATGGGGAAGAAAGTTCATTTTATATTATGAATGTGTAATATATTTTAAATACTTATCTTAGACTGCGAGAATCTGGACGAGACGAGCTTTTTGATAAGGCCAAGGGCGAAGTACTAGATGAAGTAGTAAGACTGTCCCAGATCTCAGCCAAAAAATGGGATGAGGCATTCACTGCCAAGCTATGGGAGAAACTATCGAATTATGTCTTCGAAAATATTTACCTACCCGCAGCACAGTCAGGTTCTCAAAGTAATATTCTGTAGTTAATAAGTATTTAGAGTTGTACAACGCCATGCCCACTGCAATGCTGGATTGGGCGGAAGCTCATTCAGTTCATTAACCATCGGAATGTCTGTGTTTGTATGTTAAGCAGCTAAATGCGTTAGCAAAAAGTTTCCAGTTCAGAAAGAGATGGGAATCACACATTTAAAGTGTGCAAAAACCTGTTTCCATTTTTGACGTACCCCTTCCGCTGAATCATGTCTTGTATATATATATATATATATATATATATATAAACACCCCAAGTCCCAAATATTGTTTGCGGCATTTACGCATATTTCTCAACAAAAAAAGTGAATCAGCAAATTATTTATTTATTTATACTTGAAGTTTGCGCGAATGGGACGCGTACTTGCCGGAAAGTGTGATTAGCAGATTTACGGCTTAAGTTCGTGCCAAGGAACACGTTTAACCCGATATTTTAATTCAAACTGCGTTAATTTGATCAATGAACAAACTCACTAATTAGAACAATTTAATCAATCAAAATTGCTCAAGTGCATTGGCCGAGCTTAGCAATGTGTTGTCTTTTATCGTCGCTTTTTGTTGATCATGCTCACATCTATTAAGAATGGTCTTTTTAAATATATACTCATCCATTGTTGGGATCTTTTAGATTCCTTCAATACGATGGTGGACATCAAGTTGCGGCAATGGGCCGAACAGGCTCTGCCGGCCAAGTCGGTGGAGGCCGGCTGGGAGGCTCTACAGCAGGAGTTTATATCATTGATGGAGCGATCAAAGAAGGCACACGATCATGATAATATCTTTGATCAGCTGAAGGCGGCCGTTGTTGATGAGGCAATACGCCGGCATAGTTGGGAGGACAAAGCTATTGACATGCTGCGAGTGATACAGTTGAACACGCTGGAGGATCGGTTTGTGCACGACAAAACGGAATGGGATCAGGCAGTGAAATTCCTGGAGTATTCTGTTATCAGCAAACTCGCTCACACCGAAGAGATACTGTCGGAAATGTTTGGACCCGGTCCGTTGTCGCGATTTGCACACTGGCAATCCCTGACACCGGATCAGCAAAAGCGACGCAGCGTCAAGAGTGAACTGGACAAAATACTTAAGAATGATATGGTTCGTATGACAATATAAGTCCGCAACTTGCAATTCCCTAAATTCTGTTATTCTAGAAACACATACCCAGCCTAAGCTACGATGAGGTGACCACAGTGCGTAAGAATCTGCAGCGGGACAATGTGGAAGTGGACGCGGACTACATAAGACAAACGTGGTTCCCGGTGTACAGAAAGTATGTGGCAGATGAACCTGGACTCCTTCACAGTCCTAATCTATCGTTTCCCTTTGCAGACATTTCCTGAAGCAGGCGCTGCAGCGAGCTAAGGACAGCCGCAAAGCCTACTATTTGTACTCCCAGCAAGGGGCAGAGTGCGAGGTGTGCCTTGTGTGCATTGGCGAGCACAATTCTCAGTCTTTGCTAACCTCCATCGCCTCTCTTATCCACAGGTATCCTGCAGCGATGTGGTTCTCTTCTGGCGCATACAGCAGGTCATCAAGGTGACGGGCAATGCGCTGCGGCAACAGGTGATCAATCGGGAGGCTCGCCGCCTGGACAAGGAGATCAAGGCAGTGCTGGATGAATTCAGTGAGGATGAGGAGCGGAAAGCGCAATTGCTGACGGGCAAACGAGTGCAGCTGGCCGAAGAGCTGAGTAAGTAAATGCACCCCAAATTCGGGTAGAGTATTTAAAGTGGCCGATTAATATGGAGGAATCTTTTTTTTGCAGTCAAAGTACGACAGATTCAAGAGAAGTTGGAGGAGTTCATCAATTCATTAAATGAAGAGAAATAGAATATATGGTGTGCCATGACACAACTGCGTTATCTATTTAATGTATTTACTTAAGCTCAAAAAAAAAAAAAAAAGAATTAAACAATATATGAAACGTTTATAATCACAGTTCATAACAAAATTTTCACCTATTTAAGACGCTTTTATTGTGCAGCGAAAAGAAATAAAGTCAGGATTCTTAGTTTGTATTTGCTAAGGTTTTTCATTTGCTCATAATGGGTGATAAGAACACTCGGCTGGCTCAGGAAGGGGGCGAGAGAAGCAGCGATTCAGTGCCAAGGTTTTGGACACACAACGTTGGAGTCAAGCTGAATTGGAATGTTAATGCTTATGATAAAATAATATTGGATAAATAATTGTAATTGAAGAAGCATAAATTGGATTCCATTCAACAATATTTAACTACTTTTGTATAATCTCCCAAGTCAGATTGATTGTAAATGAATAGCCTTTGGATATGAATGCAACCATAACATATATATAGTATATATGATACCAATTACAGATTAATTGATTTGGATATTTTTTAAATTCCTGAAAAGTTTAGTAGAAGGGGCTGAAAATTGCTTTTCGATCGTGAATAAAATCAATTAAGAATTTGTTGTAAAATGAAACACAATATATTTTTTCTTTCAGTAAATTACTTAAGGGTTTTTTGTTGTAGTTATAAAATATATATAACTGATAAATAAACTGAATAGTCATACATAACTAATCATATAGTCTGCTGTGTTATATTCTGGCCCATTATTGATGTTATTTGTTTATTTAGTAAAGTTGATAAACATGAAACTTGCTTGAGTATGTGTGTTTGCGTGTGTCGGTGTGTGTGTGTGTGTGTGTGTGTTTGGTGCAGCACACTCTTCAGAAGGTACTGCGCTTTGTTTGCTTTGATAATCAGCTAAAAGCGAGGCGTTCGGTTTGGATAGTTGGGAGCAATGACCCGAGGGCTACAACAGCAACTCATAGTTTTGTGTGTGTGTGTGTGTGTGTGTGTGTGTGTTTGCTTGACTTACAGCTACAACTTACATATGTACAAACTATGTAACAAGTCTGGTTTAGGGGAAGGGGTTAGGGGGAAGGTCTGTTTGTTGCCATAGCTAACAGTTACAGTTAGTCCGAAAAGTTCTTAAATTAAACAAATGCAACGTCCTCATCTCTCGTCTTCGTCTTAACTTGGCAGTCGAATTGTGGCCCAGCCATACG
>JABVZX010000001.1:8712177-8723366 GCA_020883565.1 Drosophila pachea
ATATAGTTGAATGCGTTTTTTAAGCGATATCGATTATACAGTTACTGTACTTATACATACGATAATAGCCTTTAAAAAGCCAACACTAGCATCTTTTTGACAAGCTCTCAATAAAAGCCCCTTAAAAGATTTCGAATGGAGAAAGTATGGATTCCAAGACGATTCCCAAAAATGATATTGTTTATTTGTGTGTTAGCGTGCTAACGGTACACTTGGTTATATAAAGGTTATATTATTGTATAAAAAAAAAGCTCAAATATATATTGTCATGGATCCTTAGGCACTATGTGTGGCTGATATGTGGTGTGATATGAAGACAAGACGAAGCCAGATCTCGGGGGATCTTGGGGAATTAATCAGTTAGTGGTTTTATAGAACTTATGATCGTGGGTACTGCGGGTATGCTGGAATCCACCTTGCTTGATCTTGTGCACCGCACAGGCTGTCGTCGCCGGGGCAGTTATATATTCGCTCTTGTAGAGGCTCGAGCCGGTGAAGTTTTCGTTGCCGAGACTGATCGAGGACTGATTGGAGCGTCGTGTGGTCCTCACCACACGTTCAGTCTGGCCATGTATATTGTGGGAGGAAGAGGGGTGGAAGTCGATGCCGCCGCTGCGTATGCGTGTCACCTGAGATTGCGATTGGGACTGCGTTTGGGATGGGAAATCAATGCCGCCCGTTCCATAGCCGCGTGTAATCGTTGACCGCTCCAAGTTGGATCTGTTCGAATCACCGATAATGCGAGACATGGACGAAGACGAGCTCTTCACCTGATGCTCCCTGTTCTCCTTGTGAACGCTGCAGCTGCGCCGCTCCGTGCTGTAGCTGGTATTCAAGTCGGACTCCCTGTTCTGGCGATGGATGCTACTGTAGCTCTGGCGATCACTGCCATGCACATTGCAGCTGGGCGTCGGCTCACTCAGGTTCAGTATGCTCTTCCGCTGCATCTTGCCGTTCGAGGTGAGGCTGCTATTGAGCGCGTTCGTGGACTCGCTGGACATGCTCTTGCGATGGAATATCGCATTGGACAGATCCGCCTCCGAGGAGAACTCGCTCTTGCGGTGATGGAAATGCTTCGAGGAGGAGTTCATCGTGGTGCCGTCCGGGCTAGCGCCTCCGTTCACACTTCGGCTTGTGGAACCATCCGTATCTCCGACATTCCGGGTCACCAATTTGCCACCGATTATGCGGGTTGTGGTGCCTCCGCTCTCGGAGACCAAACGCGTCGACTTCGTGTCCACACTTTCGGCCACATTCTTGGTAACTATTTTACCAGAGATAATGCGGGTCGTGGATCCCGCCGTTTCCGAGACATTGTTGGTGGATGTGCTGACCACGCGTGAGCTGGAACCCAGAGATTCTCCCACCTTCTTGGTGACCACTTTGCCAGAGATTATGCGGGTTGTGGTGCCGCCCGTCTCGTTCACGTTGCTGCTGGTGGTCACTGTCCGGGATGTTGATCCTCCCGAGTCGGTCAGGTTGTTGGACACTGCCCGGGATGTGGATCCATCCGTCTGGTTGACATTACTGGTCACTGTCCGGGATGTGGATCCACCCGTCTGGTTGACATTATTGATCACTGTCCGGGATATGGATCCATCCGTTTCGGTTAGGTTGTTGGACACCGTTTGGCCAGTCACTCGGCGAGTTGTGGAGCCGCCCGTTTCGGCCACGTCCTGGTTGGTACGCCTTGTCGTTGACGTGGTCTGCAAAGCGCTGCTCTCATCCGTAGAACCTCGAATTTGCTCCGTTTTCACAGCGCTCCTCTCCAGCACATTGACATTTCTTTGCATCGATGTGGACTCCTTGTGTATGTTCTGGGTATTCTCGATATTGGTTGTGGTCGTGTTCTTGGACACATTCTCGATCACGTTTATCTTGGCCGGCCTCTTCACATACTCGGTCTCCGGCTCCTTTTTGGCCCGGCCGCCCACAACGGTTGTTACCTTCTTCGTGGAGACAATGATCAGGCCGTCGACTGGATTCTGACTGTTGGCGTCGACTTGCTTGACGGCGTCCTTGCCGGAGACGAAGTTCATCTGGTTCGTTGTCTTTCGAATGGACGTATCGCTGCCCAAAGTTATCGACGAGCTGTTGTGCTTGAACTTCTGAGTCCGCTGAACCTTGTCCACGACGGTCTTGTTGGTCGTGGATTTGTAGTCGTCCTTTCGGGTCACTGTCATTGTTCCCTCCAGCTTCAAATTGTCCACGGGTCGCTTGGCAGGCTCTCGTTTTACGCTCTCCAGCAGCGTTGTGCTATCCGTTTCGGTTCTATCTGTTCTCTTGTAGAATTCACCCTCTGTTTTCAAATTATCCTTGGGCTTCTTCTGAACGGGTCGTTCCGCAGGCTTGAATTTCGGCTTTTCCGGCGCATAGAATTCTCCTTCCGGTTTTAGGTTATCCGTTGGCTTCACTTGTTCAGGCCGCCTGACGTGTTGATACTCCTCTTTTTTGGTAAACGTCATCGTGCCTTCGGTCTTCAGATTATCTTTCCTTATAACAGTCTTCACCTTTTCAGCTGGCTTAAACGTGTCCTTCTCTGGAATGTACATCACGCCCTCAGGCTTCAAATTATCCACGTGTTTCTTTTGCTCGGGGCGCTCCGCCGGTTGATATTTAACTTTCTCTGGAGTGAACATAACACCATCCAACGGTTTTAAGTTATCCTGCGGCTTCTTTTGCTTCGGTCTTTCCACAGCCTTGTATCCGGGCTTTTCTGGAGTGTAGAACTCACCCTCAGGTCTCAAGTTATCCTCCGGTCTGACCTGTGACGGACGCTCGCCAGGTTTATACTTAGGCTTTTCAGGACTGTAGAATTCTCCTTCAGGTTTAAGGTTGTCCGATGGCTTAACCTGATCAGGGCGCACGACATACTGATACTCTCTCTTTTCCACAAACGTCATTTCGCCTTCTGTCCGCAAATTATCCTTCCTGATAATCCTCTCTGTCTTCTCGGCTGGTCGGAAAACTTGTTTTTCAGGTGCTTGGAATTCTCCTTCAGGTTTAAGATTATCCACAGGCTTCTTTTGGACTGGACGCTCTGCCGGTCTGTACCCTGGTTTATCCGGAGTATAGAACTCGCCCTCTGGTCTAAGATTATCCTCTGGTCTGACTTGAGATGGACGTTCTCCAGGTTTATATTTGGGCTTCTCAGGGCTGTAGAACTCTCCTTCTGGTTTGAGATTATCCGTTGGTCTGACTTGTTCTGGACGCTCGGCTGGCCGGTATCCGGGCTTATCAGGAGTGTAGAACTCGCCCTCTGGCCTAAGATTATCCTCTGGTCTGACTTGAGATGGACGTTCTCCAGGTTTATATTTGGGCTTCTCAGGGCTGTAGAACTCTCCTTCGGGCTTCAGATTATCCGTTGGTCTGACCTGTTCTGGACGCTCGGCTGGCCTGTATCCGGGCTTATCCGGAGTGTAGAACTCTCCCTCAGGTCTAAGATTATCTGTCGGCTTGACTTGTTCTGGTCGAATTACATATTGATACTCATCTCTCTCCACAAACGTCATTTCGCCTTCTGTTCGTAAATTATCCTTCCTGATAATCCTCTCTGTCTTCTCTGCTGGTCGGAAAACTTGTTTTTCAGGTGCTTGGAATTCTCCTTCTGGTTTAAGATTATCGACTGGCTTCTTTTGAACTGGACGCTCTGCTGGTCTGAACCCTGGTTTATCCGGAGTGTAGAACTCGCCCTCTGGTCTAAGGTTATCCTCTGGTCTGACTTGAGATGGACGCTCTCCAGGTTTATATTTTGGTTTTTCGGGGCTGTAGAACTCTCCTTCTGGTTTGAGATTATCCGTAGGTCTGACTTGTTCTAGACGCTCTGCTGGTCTGAACCCTGGTTTGTCCGGAGTATAGAACTCGCCCTCTGGTCTAAGGTTATCCTCTGGTCTGACTTGAGATGGACGCTCTCCAGGTTTATATTTGGGTTTTTCGGGGCTGTAGAACTCTCCTTCTGGTTTGAGATTATCCGTAGGTCTGACTTGTTCTGGACGCTCTGCTGGTCTGAACCCTGGTTTATCCGGAGTATAGAACTCGCCCTCTGGTCTAAGGTTATCCTCTGGTCTGACTTGAGATGGACGTTCTCCAGGTTTATATTTGGGCTTCTCAGGGCTGTAGAACTCTCCTTCTGGTTTGAGATTATCCGTTGGTCTGACCTGTTCTGGACGCTCGGCTGGCCTGTATCCGGGCTTATCCGGAGTGTAGAATTCTCCCTCAGGTCTAAGATTATCTGTCGGCTTGACTTGTTCTGGTCGAATTACATATTGATACTCATCTCTCTCCACAAACGTCATTTCGCCTTCTGTTCGTAAATTATCCTTCCTGATAATCCTCTCTGTCTTCTCTGCTGGTCGGAAAACTTGTTTTTCAGGTGCTTGGAATTCTCCTTCTGGTTTAAGATTATCCACAGGCTTCTTTTGGACTGGACGCTCTGCCGGTCTGTACCCTGGCTTATCCGGAGTATAGAACTCGCCCTCTGGTCTAAGGTTATCCTCTGGTCTGACTTGAGATGGACGCTCTCCCGGTTTGTATTTGGGTTTTTCAGGGCTGTAGAACTCTCCTTCGGGCTTGAGATTATCCGTAGGTCTGACTTGTTCTGGACGCTCGGCTGGTCTGAACCCTGGTTTATCCGGAGTATAGAACTCGCCCTCTGGTCTAAGGTTATCCTCTGGTCTGACTTGAGATGGACGCTCTCCAGGTTTATATTTGGGTTTTTCGGGGCTGTAGAACTCTCCTTCTGGTTTGAGATTATCCGTAGGTCTGACTTGTTCTGGACGCTCTGCTGGTCTGAACCCAGGTTTATCCGGAGTGTAGAACTCGCCCTCTGGTCTAAGGTTATCCTCTGGTCTGACTTGAGATGGACGTTCTCCAGGTTTATATTTGGGCTTCTCAGGGCTGTAGAACTCTCCTTCTGGTTTGAGATTATCCGTTGGTCTGACCTGTTCTGGACGCTCGGCTGGCCGGTATCCGGGCTTATCCGGAGTGTAGAACTCTCCCTCAGGTCTAAGATTATCTGTCGGCTTGACTTGTTCTGGTCGAATTACATATTGATACTCCTCTCTCTCCACAAACGTCATTTCGCCTTCTGTTCGTAAATTATCCTTCCTGATAATCCTCTCTGTCTTCTCTGCTGGTCGGAAAACTTGTTTTTCAGGTGCTTGGAATTCTCCTTCAGGTTTAAGATTATCCACAGGCTTCTTTTGGACTGGACGCTCTGCCGGTCTGTACCCTGGTTTATCCGGAGTGTAGAACTCTCCCTCAGGCTTTAGATTATCCTCTGGTCTGACTTGAGTAGGACGTTCTCCTGGTTTGTACTTGGGCTTCTCAGGGCTGTAGAACTCTCCTTCAGGCTTAAGATTATCCGTTGGTCTAACTTGTTCTGGGCGCTCAGCCGGCCTATAGCCTGGTTTATCCGGAGTGTAGAACTCGCCCTCTGGTCTAAGGTTATCCTCTGGTCTGACCTGAGTAGGACGTTCTCCTGGTTTGTACTTGGGCTTCTCAGGGCTGTAGAACTCTCCCTCAGGCTTTAGATTATCCGTTGGTCTAACTTGTTCTGGGCGCTCAGCCGGCCTATAGCCTGGTTTATCCGGAGTGTAGAACTCGCCCTCTGGTCTAAGGTTATCCTCTGGTCTGACCTGAGTAGGACGTTCTCCTGGTTTGTACTTGGGCTTCTCAGGGCTGTAGAACTCTCCTTCAGGCTTCAGATTATCCGTTGGTCTAACTTGTTCTGGGCGCTCAGCCGGCCTATAGCCTGGTTTATCCGGAGTGTAGAACTCGCCCTCTGGTCTAAGGTTATCCTCTCGTCTGACCTGAGTAGGACGCTCCCCTGGTTTGTACTTGGGCTTCTCAGGGCTGTAGAACTCTCCCTCAGGCTTTAGATTATCCGTTGGTCTAACTTGTTCTGGACGCTCCGCCGGTCTGTACCCTGGTTTATCCGGAGTATAGAACTCGCCCTCTGGTCTAAGGTTATCCTCTGGTCTGACTTGAGATGGACGTTCTCCAGGTTTATATTTGGGCTTCTCAGGGCTGTAGAACTCTCCTTCGGGCTTCAGATTATCCGTTGGTCTGACTTGTTCTGGACGCTCGGCTGGCCGGTATCCGGGCTTATCAGGAGTGTAGAACTCTCCCTCAGGTCTAAGATTATCTGTCGGCTTGACTTGTTCTGGTCGAATTACATATTGATACTCCTCTCTCTCCACAAACGTCATTTCGCCTTCTGTTCGTAAATTATCCTTCCTGATAATCCGCTCTGTCTTCTCTGCTGGTCGGAAAACTTGTTTTTCAGGTGCTTGGAATTCTCCTTCAGGCTTAAGATTATCCACAGGCTTCTTTTGGACTGGACGCTCTGCCGGTCTGTACCCTGGTTTATCCGGAGTATAGAACTCGCCCTCTGGTCTAAGGTTATCCTCTGGTCTGACTTGAGATGGACGCTCTCCCGGTTTGTATTTGGGTTTTTCAGGGCTGTAGAACTCTCCTTCGGGCTTGAGATTATCCGTAGGTCTGACTTGTTCTGGACGCTCGGCTGGTCTGAACCCTGGTTTATCCGGAGTATAGAACTCGCCCTCTGGTCTAAGGTTATCCTCTGGTCTGACTTGAGATGGACGCTCTCCAGGTTTATATTTGGGTTTTTCGGGACTGTAGAACTCTCCTTCTGGTTTGAGATTATCCGTTGGTCTGACCTGTTCTGGACGCTCGGCTGGCCTGTATCCGGGCTTATCCGGAGTGTAGAACTCTCCCTCAGGTCTAAGATTATCTGTCGGCTTGACTTGTTCTGGTCGAATTACATATTGATACTCCTCTCTCTCCACAAACGTCATTTCGCCTTCTGTTCGTAAATTATCCTTCCTGATAATCCTCTCTGTCTTCTCTGCTGGTCGGAAAACTTGTTTTTCAGGTGCTTGGAATTCTCCTTCAGGTTTAAGATTATCCACAGGCTTCTTTTGGACTGGACGCTCTGCCGGTCTGTACCCTGGTTTATCCGGAGTATAGAACTCGCCCTCTGGTCTAAGGTTATCCTCTGGTTTGACCTGAGTAGGACGCTCTCCTGGTTTGTACTTGGGCTTCTCAGGGCTGTAGAACTCTCCCTCAGGCTTTAGATTATCCGTTGGTCTAACTTGTTCTGGACGCTCCGCCGGCCTATAGCCTGGTTTATTCGGAGTGTAGAACTCGCCCTCTGGTCTAAGGTTATCCTCTGGTTTGACCTGAGTAGGACGCTCTCCTGGTTTGTACTTGGGCTTCTCAGGGCTGTAGAACTCTCCCTCAGGCTTTAGATTATCCGTTGGTCTAACTTGTTCTGGACGCTCCGCCGGTCTGTACCCTGGTTTATCCGGAGTATAAAACTCGCCCTCTGGTCTAAGGTTATCCTCTGGTCTGACTTGAGATGGACGCTCTCCCGGTTTGTATTTGGGTTTTTCAGGGCTGTAGAACTCTCCTTCGGGCTTGAGATTATCCGTTGGTCTGACCTGTTCTGGACGCTCGGCTGGCCTGTATCCGGGCTTATCCGGAGTGTAGAATTCTCCCTCAGGTCTAAGATTATCTGTCGGCTTGACTTGTTCTGGTCGAATTACATATTGATACTCCTCTCTCTCCACAAACGTCATTTCGCCTTCTGTTCGTAAATTATCCTTCCTGATAATCCTCTCTGTCTTCTCTGCTGGTCGGAAAACTTGTTTTTCAGGTGCTTGGAATTCTCCTTCAGGTTTAAGATTATCCACAGGCTTCTTTTGGACTGGACGCTCTGCCGGTCTGTACCCTGGTTTATCCGGAGTATAGAACTCGCCCTCTGGTCTAAGGTTATCCTCTGGTCTGACTTGAGATGGACGCTCTCCAGGTTTATATTTGGGTTTTTCGGGGCTGTAGAACTCTCCTTCTGGTTTGAGATTATCCGTTGGTCTGACCTGTTCTGGACGCTCGGCTGGCCTGTATCCGGGCTTATCCGGAGTGTAGAATTCTCCCTCAGGTCTAAGATTATCTGTCGGCTTGACTTGTTCTGGTCGAATTACATATTGATACTCCTCTCTCTCCACAAACGTCATTTCGCCTTCTGTTCGCAAATTATCCTTCCTGATAATCCTCTCTGTCTTCTCGGCTGGTCGGAAAACTTGTTTTTCAGGTGCTTGGAATTCTCCTTCAGGTTTAAGATTATCCACAGGCTTCTTTTGGACTGGACGCTCTGCCGGTCTGTACCCTGGTTTATCCGGAGTGTAGAACTCGCCCTCTGGCCTAAGATTATCCTCTGGTCTGACCTGAGTAGGACGCTCTCCTGGTTTGTACTTGGGCTTCTCAGGGCTGTAGAACTCTCCTTCAGGCTTCAGATTATCCGTTGGTCTAACTTGTTCTGGGCGCTCAGCCGGCCTATACCCTGGTTTATCCGGAGTGTAGAACTCGCCTTCTGGTCTAAGGTTATCCTCTGGTCTGACCTGAGTAGGACGTTCTCCTGGTTTGTACTTGGGCTTCTCAGGGCTGTAGAACTCTCCCTCAGGCTTTAGATTATCCGTTGGTCTGACTTGTTCTGGACGCTCGGCGGGTTTGTATCCGGGCTTATCTGGAGCGTAAAACTCCCCTTCAGGTCGCAAATTATCCTCGGGTTTGACTTGAGATGGACGTTCTCCAGGTTTATATTTGGGTTTTTCGGGGCTGTAGAACTCTCCTTCGGGCTTCAGATTATCCGTTGGTCTGACCTGTTCTGGGCGCTCAGCCGGCCTATAGCCTGGTTTATCCGGAGTGTAGAACTCGCCCTCTGGCCTAAGATTATCCTCTGGTCTGACTTGAGATGGACGTTCTCCAGGTTTATATTTGGGCTTCTCAGGGCTGTAGAACTCTCCTTCGGGCTTCAGATTATCCGTTGGTCTGACTTGTTCTGGACGCTCGGCTGGCCTGTATCCGGGCTTATCCGGAGTGTAGAATTCTCCCTCAGGTCTAAGATTATCTGTCGGCTTGACTTGTTCTGGTCGAATTACATATTGATACTCCTCTCTTTCCACAAACGTCATTTCGCCTTCTGTTCGTAAATTATCCTTCCTGATAATCCTCTCTGTCTTCTCTGCTGGTCGGAAAACTTGTTTTTCAGGTGCTTGGAATTCTCCTTCAGGCTTAAGATTATCGGCTGGCTTCTTTTGAACTGGACGCTCTGCCGGTCTGTACCCTGGTTTATCCGGAGTGTAGAACTCTCCCTCTGGCCTAAGATTATCCTCTGGTCTGACCTGAGTAGGACGTTCTCCTGGTTTGTACTTGGGCTTCTCAGGGCTGTAGAACTCTCCCTCAGGCTTTAGATTATCCGTTGGTCTGACTTGTTCTGGACGCTCGGCTGGCCGGTATCCAGGCTTATCAGGAGTGTAGAACTCGCCCTCTGGCCTAAGATTATCCTCTGGTCTGACTTGAGATGGACGTTCTCCAGATTTGTACTTGGGCTTCTCAGGGCTGTAGAACTCTCCTTCTGGTTTGAGATTATCCGTTGGTCTGACCTGTTCTGGGCGCTCAGCCGGCCTATAGCCTGGTTTATCCGGAGTGTAGAACTCGCCCTCTGGTCTAAGGTTATCCTCTGGTCTGACTTGTTCTGGACGCTCAGCCGGCCTATATCCGGGCTTCTCTGGAGTGTAAAACTCACCTTCAGGTTTCAAATTATCGTCTCGTCTGACTTGAGCTGGTCTCTCACCAGGCTGGAACTTCGGTTTTTCAGGACTATAAAATATACCTTCCGGACGCAAATTATCTTCAGGTATTTTTTGGATTGGGCGATCGGCCGGTCGATATCCTGGTTTTTCGGGTGTATAGAACTCTCCCTCGGGCCTTAAGTTGTCCTCTGGTCTGACTTGGGATGGTCGTTCACCAGGTTTATATTTTGGTTTTTCGGGGCTGTAGAATTCACCTTCGGGCTTGAGATTATCCGTTGGCCGCACCTGCTCAGGCCGCACCACATATTGATATTCTTGCTTATCCAGGAACGTCATTTCACCTTCCGTGCGCAAATTATCCTCTCTTATGATCCTTTCGGTTTTATCCGCCGGCTGGTATTTCGGCTTTTCAGGAGCAACAAACTCTCCTTCCGGCTTGAGATTGTCAATGGGTTTCTTTTGTGTAGGCCGCTCTGCCGGCCTATATCCAGGTTTATCCGGCGTGTAAAATTCACCTTCAGGCTTCAAATTGTCCGTGTGCCGTACTTGCTGTGGACGATCTCCGGGCTGATATTTGGGCTTTTCCGGGCTGAAGAATTCACCCTCTGGCTTCAAATTATCCGCGGGCTTAACGTATCCCGGACGGACAACATACTGATATTCCTCTTTCTCGACAAATGTCATTTCTCCGTCCATACGCAGATTATCCGTGTGTACAATTTTCTCCCGCCTTTCAGCCGGCTTGTACGGCTCCTTTTCCGGCACTATAAACTCTCCCTCGGGCTTCAGATTGTCTTCGGGTTTCTTTATCACAACGTAATCTACAAATATGTCTTCATTTCTTTTAGGAATGTTATCGTCTTTCTTCGACCAAGTGTTTGTACGAATCCTCGTATAGGTCTCATCGACATTATCTATGAAGAGATATGAGAATTATATTTTCTATCCATTTCAATTAAGCGTTGCACTTCGTAATACTCTACCATCTATTTCCACAATTGTGTTCTCCGTCGATTTCGTGGTGCTGGTGGTGCAATGATGTCGCCTAAGGATTGGAAAACATTTCAGTAGAAGATTCGAGATTCCAAGCGGATAGAATATCTTACCCGCAAGTGCAAATCTCACAGATGCATCTCTCGCTGTGTGTTGTCTTTCTGTCCTTTTCGACTCCACGCTAAACGAAAAGAATAAATCGAAATTAGTTAATATTATATATAATGGATATCCGGGTATACGAACAGTTCTTGAATCGTCTAATCGTTTTTTATCCGCCCGCACATAATCGATTTCATCATAAATATTCTCGGTAATATTTTTGTGTTTCGACGTTTCATTCAGATTCAATGTGATGTTCTCATTGTTCTCCGATATGGACGTATTCTTCTCAATTTCCACAAACTCATCCACATAGATCGTTTTCTTGGGCGCCTCCACAATCTTCTCGATGACATCCGTGTGCACCTTCTCGTCGAGGACGCGCCAATCGTTAATGCTGGCATCGAATATCTGAAATGGCCGAGCATTAGAATTCGAATATGAACAGGCCGAAAACAACCCCAACGGGTGGAAGGACCC
>JABVZX010000001.1:8738779-8751136 GCA_020883565.1 Drosophila pachea
TGACGACGCACTTATACATACACAGTCGAAAACCGACGAGTGAGCGAGCGAGCGAACGACGTAGCTGTATCTGTATCAGTGGTGGGAGCGTGACTTTCAAACTTATCAGACAATAACTGATTAGGTCGTACTACTTGAAAACTGTATTATTTTCTTAAATTAAATAAATATGTAGTAACTGTACACATTTTTCATATTCAGAAATATTTTAAATATTTGATTCTTGACGGTGTAGATATACTACAATATACAAGAGCTATCAGCTACTTCGTGAATGTCGTGTTGTAGACTTCATCAAGACACCATCTCTAGGCAATATGCCTGTGTGTATGTGGCGCTGTTGTTGGGGCAACAGAAACCTATAAAGGGAGCGCGGGGAAGAGACACAACACGATTCGCTGTGGGAAAGCAACAGAAACATTTATTACGTGGGTGGCGGGGGGTTTGGCTAGCTAGCTCGTTGGGTCGATTGGTTATTTAGCAAAGCAGTTTGCATTTGCAAAAGCACTCGGATTCGATTAGAAAAACCAATGAAAAAATACAATAAACTTATTCGATAATATGCGATGAATGAATCTCGAAGTATACATAAAAATTGTCTTTTCACTTACCGATTCCCCTACAGTGTAGTTAATATTTGGCGATATCTCCAAAACTGATTCTGCGGCACGGCTACCGTTGTCTGCAAAACCCCAAGTGTAGCCGAAGGGCGGCGGATTGCTCTGTGCAGCGCACATTATAAATGAAGCAAAGCAGAAAAAGGGGGAGGCGAAAGAGAAAAAAGCGCAAAATTTCCAAACGCAAATGTAATTGCACTTTTCTGTTGCTTGTATTTGTATTATATGTATATGTATATGGTTATACAAAATGACGTACAAAATACTAGCCTCCTGCTGTACGTCAACGTCGCGTTTTAGATGCAATTTGCAATATTTCTCTCTTTTTCACTACGTGATCGCGACAAATATGCGACGAAAACGAACAACGAGTACGGCGACGAACTACACACACCGAAAAGAAAGTCAACTTGCTTCTGTGGCTGAGGCGGGCGCCATTTTTTTCCGTTCCCTCGAAAAATTCACTTCGTTGGCGTTGGCGTGCTTCTATCTTCTGCTACTGCCTTAAATTCTATGTAATTCATTGATAAGCGCACTTATGAATTTGTGTGTATTGGTGTGTGTATACGCGCTGTGTATTTATGTGCCGTATTTGCAATTAAATTCATAAACAAAATAAACGCACACAGTTTTTTTTACGCCCAATATTAATTCACAGACACAGACACCACTGAAAAATTCCTTAGTGTTCGTGATAGACTGCTGACGCCATTTTGGTTAGTGACCAGTATGTACACACTCTATTCGGCACACAGAGTTGTATTAATAATATATTCCTAATATTAATCAATATCACTTTTCAGCACGTATTATGGATTGATCTGATAATATAATTGATAATATAATATAGATAATGTTCATTCATAAGTAAAATTTGATTCGACCAAAATCTAAATTTCGTAACATTATTCGATTGTTTGACAATATATAAAATACGATAGCCGATATTTTGCTTATTTCTTATCGATATGTCACACTAGACTGTTTTCATAACACATTTTCTTGTTTAATAAAGTTTGAAATAAATCTTAAAATGTCGCTATCACCAGCTAGTGGCATTGGGCGGTTCTATAAGCATTCGGCTAAGATCATACGATTTGTGCGTCTCGGCTGTACAAACCGACCATTTTATCACATTGTTGTAATGGAGGTTTGATTTCAAATTGAATACTAATATAAGTGACTTACCTCAAATATGAGCATTTGCAGCGTCGAAAGAATCAACATCAACCTGTGATTGAACAAGTAGGCTCCTATGATCCTCTGCCAAATACATCGAACGAACGTCTAGTTGCTCTAAATACGGAACGCATACGTTATTGGCTAGGCAAAGGTGCGCACATGTCAGACCCGGCTGCTGAGTTGTTGGGGATTGCTGGACTACTACCCGTGCATCCCCGCACCTATATGACTGCCTGGCGTAACCGTAAAGCGGCGGCAGAAGCTACAGCTGAAACATCCAGCGCAGCAGAGACAGCTTAGTTATTATTGATTTACACACAAATATAATACATATTAATTAAACTACTAAATCATTTTCTTTTATGATTTATGCATAACAAACTGAGATTTTTACTACAAACATATCTAATGCAATCAATTATTGAGGGATTTTCAAAACCATCTGACATGCGCCCTAACAATATCTAGGCATTTCAAATTTAAAACGTGTACACAAATTTTGCCCGAAGACATAAATTGGCGTGACGGACCCTTCCTGAAGGCGTAAGCTTAAAGTGCTTAAGGAAGTTACAATAATGTTGATAAGACGTCTTTAGTCATTCTTCAGCACACTACCAGCCTTCTTAATGCCATCGTCAATAATTTTATCGACAGCTAAGGAAAGAAAAGTGTATAACAAATTCATTGCTCTTGGATTGGACATGTGTATATAACTTACAAGAGTGATGCTTTAAGAAATACGGGCGCACCAACTTGTGGTAGATAATAACAGAGCCATTGTTTTCCATTGGTAACATGCACCAAATGAGGAAGCCACACTGCGAAAAATTTGAGGATCATAATAAATACCCAAGACTATTAATTCAAGGTTCATAGTTTGGAACTCACCTTGAAGAGCCAGTAAAGTGGGATAATATTGGTCAGCACATGAGAGAAAAATTCAATGACTGTGAATATGCCAAATGTCACCCAGTAGATAAGCCACTTAGTGTCGTCTTGTTTGGTGCTTGACTCGATGGCATGAATGGATACGTAAGCCGGATAGAGTACGCCAACAATGTTGCACAAGAGCTGAGCACCACTCCCGAATATCAGGTAGAGAGCACAGCATGTGACAGCACCTGCAAATAAAGATATGTGAATATATGTCAAATGCTTAAATAGCGCTTCTTTAGTCAACCAATGCGCAAAACGGGATTCCCTTGAAATATCTCAATTAGTTTTGATTCTAATGCCTCAAAAGCCATGATCCAATCTCTGATCTCTAATTGGTTCTGCTCTGATGAAATTAAAAGATACTATTGCCCTTCGCGTTCGAATTTGCAGTGTGTGCCATCTGCGTTGTGGCTATTATTAACCTTTCAGCTCTTGTCATATTAGCACTTGATATTTGGCCACGCGCGTTGCACCTATAATTTATGTATAAATGCTTTTTATATTGGACCCCATAACCCGGTGCTCAGTGTTGCATTACACGCCAGGTCGTGCGGACAAGTGCGAGGAAATACAGTTTACAGTTTTCCACTTGCGTGTAAGGTTTGTGATTTTTTTTGTCGAATTCAAAAATCATCAGTGACGTCACAATCTCAACTGACGATATTTGCCAATGTTGTACTATTGTGCTCTTTTCATACAAGTGTTGACTGACAAATCACAAGCAGCACCCTCACGCACACGCATACATTCTTAAGTAGACACTGTGTGTCGACTCACCTGAGCCAATGTAGATAATAGGCACTCGTACATTCCGTCGCGCCTCCTGACGTTGTTTTACTAGCATAATATAATCCCAAAGCCACATTTAAGGCTTTAACATAATGTCTAATTACGACTTGACTAGTATAAACTATACATATACGCACACACACACACACGTATAGTTACTTTTATATAAATTTTTGCATGCGTGTACAACTGTCCACGCGAATACACGTGTGAAAAACGCCACGGAAGCACACAACTTGGTCAAAGTCGAAGTTCAGCTTGACCTCTACTACTTTCAATTAAATAATATACCTTTATATTAAGGAAAATCTTTTGCGAGAGATTAAATGTGCGCAATTGGGCAGAATGAACGCAACTGCAACCAGCTGTGTGTGAAGTAAACAAAAGGAAAACACAGAGAGTTTATGGAAAAATGTATATATATGCACATATATACACGCAGCTGACTCAAGTGTGAGTGTTTGTTGTGTGTGAGAGAGAATGAGTGCAACATGTTCGTATGTGTGAAGCTGTACAAAGTGTGTAATGCTCAAAGTAATCCCAGCCTGCTTTCTAGTATTCGTAAATTGTTCCTATTTTGCCGCCCTCACGACGTGTTGGCTACAGTGCATTATAACAGGTTGCGGCATCTATTTATAAATGAAAATTTTCCACGGAATTGCGCTGCGTAGCCACATATTTTTCAGTAAGGGGAGTGCGTCATAACCTAGTCTGAAGCTATTGGAATTGATGTTGAACTTTTTTATAAGGACTTACCGAAAAATATTCTCACTCTATCGACGCCAGTCCGCCCTTCTACAACATTGAATGCTTTAGTCCATGGTTTGGCAGGGTCACGCAACGATTTTCCTAACGTTTCCTTGTACTGATCGAACCATTGCGATACGATTCCTAGTTGTGTTGTCATTTTAAATTACCTTTAGAATAATCAGTAAATTTTCAAGACTTCTTGATTTAACATGCGTAGCCAATCAGTTTCATCTGCGCTGTTTCAGCTCTGCGATTTAGACTATCTATGTGGAGTTAAAACAATCGACCGACCACCACAAAGTAATTATTTGCGCTCGCAGCCAACTTAATGTCAGGCAAGCTTGCACGACATTGTTTTCCGATTGAAGTCCGTATCATTATAATTAATTTTACTTATAAATATGTTTTTAAACATTTTACTAAGAATAATAAGATAAAACAAAATAACGATCTTTATTTAATAAAAGTATTGCACAGTTACAGTTACTTGCTAAAGATACTACGAGCTTTCGAAGCCCTTTCTACGCAGGGGTTAACGGTATTTCAAATAGTCTAAACGACTTTCTTTTCATAGTGTTATATGTAAAGAAAGTAAAGCAACATTAAGGCACAATTTCACCGCTCAATACCGTATGAGCAGCCGTAGTAAAGCATTGGGATAGGATAGGATATTGGAGTTGGGAATGCAATTGGGTGATTTTCTTTGTTTTACTAACCAAGACTAGCAAAAATTATACAAATTTGTACTTAAAGTTAAGACAAATGTGAAGACTAGCACAGAACAAGGAACTACGGTGTATACTTAAGATTGTACTTGTCGCGCACGGCAACCAATTCATCAAAGAACAATAGCACCAAAGTGGAGTGTGGAGCAATACGTAGATAGTTAGCCCAAAAACCTTTGTACATACCGTAGATTCCTTCAGTTCGAAGGATCTTGACGCAACAATCCAGCCAGCCGTTATAATAAAGGCCACGGCCCTGCGCATCAACACCCTGATTATAGAGGCGAGTACTAATCACATCCGGCGGTGTAATAGCTACGGACATAAGCGAACCAGCAATCAGGCCCGAACAGAAAGAGTTTAACGTAGGCTGCGTCACCAAATCATATTCAACCAGTAATGACTTCGTTTTGCCAAAAGTGGCTATTTGGGCGCCCGATCCCACAGCTGCCCTGGGCAGGGCGGCCAAAGAACCTCGCCAGAGACCCGCAATGCCGCTTTTGCCATATATCTCTCGTATTGCACCGCTCATGGACTTATGGTGGTGTTGATGGCCAACAGCTATTTGCTTAGCAGCCTGCGATTGAAGTTGTGTTTTGATCTAAGTTGTAAAATGGGTAAAGATTATTAGACAGGTTTTTGGTTTGCTTTTCCTTATCACAACTGTAATTGTGGTCTAATCTAAGGCGCAATCACTGCAGCCATTCAAATTAGCGCACATATGCGAGATAAGTTGTCTGTATGGCATGCTTTTATGTAACATACACGCGCTTTACTCACCATGAAAAATGGACTAGAAAAATAGGAACCAACAATGCCGCCTAATGCGCCCCACATGAGACCCAATCCAAAGGAGATTTCACCATTCTTCTTGTGCATCCAATGATTCTCTACCGCCTTTGTGTAAATGCTCAACCTGTCATGAAACAGCAATCGGAAAGTGCCAACTTATAAAAATGAAATTCATAAGCTCTCACTACTTACCTGAAGGAGTTGATAATGAACTGAAAGTAAAGGGCTGGTGCGAGGCCTTTTTGCAGGCCCATGAGTCCATCGTTTTTAGCGACAGTAATGAATGCCTGCAAGATTCCTCTGTACGGCTCCACATGGGTGCCCCGAGCGGCAAGCTCACCTTGCAGCTGGATGCGTGTCTTAATCACCTCGATGGGGTTCGTGAAAAATGTAGCGCCCACAGAGGCAAGGCCGCCAAGTACAAAGTCCGATGTCGCCATCAGTTTGTCTGTGCTTTCTCGTTGAGGTTTTCCAGAAATAGCTCAGGAGAATTTCCGCGACACGTAGATATAACAATCAATCAGGCATACTAACAGCCAGTAGCTGAAACCGCTAATAGCTCAAACATTCTAAGAACACGCCTTGCGTTTTTAAGGTGGAACGTCGATGTTTACGTCTTCGCGTAACGCCGGCGTCTAACTAGTTAAGAAACCAAAAAAAAAAAAAATAAATAAAACTTTGTTGTGTATGGTTAGTAAAGTCGTGTGTATGTGGTCACCCTAAATTATTTACATTTTCTGTAATGTTAAAAGCGCGGTGCAATTGCTTACTCATAATGATTTTAATTTAATTATATAAGACTTTCTTGCGGAGCCACGAAACAATAAATTGAAACTATTAATATAACTCCTATTTATATAATTTTGACAATCACAACCAAAAAAAAAAACATTAATTCAAACTTTCTTAAAATTACCATAAATAACATTTCAATAGATAACATTAAAAAGCCTTTAAAAGTCACTTTTCTATTTAACATTTCCTCTAACGAAACATATTGAACATAATTTGACAATCGATTGTCAAATACAAACATACTGATAAGCTTAACAGCACAGCACTTATGCAGTTATGCAGCCCTCGGTAGCCTTGGAAGTCGGCCATCCCTGGCACGGATGCAAAACAATAAAAATTCGTTTACTTCCATTAAAATTGCACAAACGAACGAACGTGCGTGCAATTAAATAAGGAATAGCACATTCGCAGGAAGTGTCACACATATAGCTCAGACGCGCTCACGCCGAACGTGCCGTTTACAAAATGATTAAATGCTCAGTTTGGTCGTTGATTAAATTGACGCTTGCAATTGCGTTCTATGCGCCAACTGCAATTGTTTGCTACAAAATAGTTCGATTACAGGACAATCTGTGTTCGGATAAGCTTATCTATACGCTGTTTAGGGCCTTTCGCGGTGATCCAACCCTGCGGTTAACCGAGGACCAAGATTCGGCCGCTATCATATCACAAACTTGGAACTTAACTCTGCCATCAGGTGGCCATTCGGTGAATAAAATCAAATACGACTGCCAGTTTCGTGTTCAAACCAATGAGCGTCCTCCTCGAGGAATATATACCATTATTACACGTTTAAAGCTTCGCAGCGATCCAGTTACCAAAAAATGCATCGACTATATACAATTTAGCAGCGGAAATCGTTCGCCCAGCGGACGCATTTGCACTGACATTGCCATTGATGGGCCCGCCGCGCGACTAATGTTCGATCAGCGAGATCGTGACGTGCATGTACATATATTCATTGATAATAATCAGCATATTTTGACCGAGCCACTTGAATTGCACATGGTGTTGACTGCACATTCCGAATGCCAGTTTGCCGGCGATGTTCTGTGCAATCCAAAAGACAAATACTCTTGCATCTCAAGACATTTCGCACGCGATAATATCACCAATTGTATGTATCCGTGTCGAGACGAGGTGACCTGCTTTTACGACGCCGTGCCGCCCGAAGAAATGGACCCTACAAATGTGGCTCTATCGGCAATCACATCCCTTATCTTCACTATGGTTGGCGTTGGCTTTTGTGTGTGGATCTGTTGGAAGTATTGGACCTGTATCACTGTGCAGCAGCATGCCTATGAAGCTTCTGCTGCGCGTTTTAATCAACGGCATGGTCGGGTAAGTCTATATCCATTTGCGATGATTTTGTATGAACACGTTTACTTTCAGTTGGACGTGCCCACCATTGAATTGCCTGCAGCAAGCTCATATGAAGGCGTGTTGGCGCAGGATCTGTCACCAGTGTCACAGGACCTGCAACATCAACATCAGCCGCCCACGCCCAAAGATTTGCCGCCCAGCTACGAGTCGCTGTTTCCCGATAGATAAGGACTGGCCAAAGTGCATTAATGCTGTTTGCTCCGTTTTGTGCCGATCTGTGGGCAGATCTTGGCGCCAAAATTTAATTCGAATTAATTTTAATTGCATCACACAATTGTTGTAACAGTTCCATAACAAAATAGGTAATTGCTCAATTGCATTAAGTAATTGAATGCAATTACACTGAGAAGAAGCTCTACCATAAGATAATGCAATGTATATAAAGATATATGAATGTTCACACTTGTTATAGTATATAGGGCTGATTTGTTTCTGCATTCGATTAGCTTTAGCCAAAACTAAATGTATTATTTTATATTTATATATATATATAAGGAATCTAAGGTAAATGTGTTCAAATGCTAACAAATCTAGTACAACATCATGCCGAATTGTAATTATGAGATTCTCTTGATTTGTTTTTATCAAGTTTTATTATTATTTTGTGTATATTCGTATAAGTTTAATTTATATAAATAACTCTCATCTTGTATACTCTATTTTATAGCGGTCTATCACTCCCGAATAGACCTCAGCACTAATTGAATGTCTCAATTTGAATCTCAATCTCAACGCGTAATGCAATTGTATTAACTTTAAAATAATTTAGTTAGCGAGAAATATGAGATTCCATGTAAATGTCTATAAGATAGGTATTAAACAGTATCGAAAGATTTCCTCTATATATAGTATATATGTATGTAATAGCTGCACAGATGAATACTAGCCATACTAGCAGCATTCCATCTAGCTGTACCTGTTCGATATGCACCCAAAAATGTTTAAATCTAAATATATATATATATATGCGAAATGCTTTTGTGCAAGTGCAAAGCAAAGAGATAAAGAAAAAAGACATCAATTATGTTATCGTTGGCCTTGGTCGTCAATTCTTTAAGCGCATCTAAGAGCGATATTATGTAATATGTAAGCGGTTGTATGTAACCGAAATATTTAACCGAATACGAATATACACTAACGGTCAATTTAAGCATACGGGCACTTACACACACGAACATACTCATATACGTATTAACTATAAATAAACGAACTAAATGTTTAAGCTTGATTGTTTATGTTCGAGCTTGGCAGGGGTATAGGGTGATTGGCGGGGGGGCAGACAATTTATATCTATATGTGGGTAAAGCGGTCTTTTGCCAGTCGGCTGCAGCTGGTTTCATCACCTGGTGACACAGACTGAGTGGACTGAATGAGTAAGCCACGCGTTGTCCAAAAAAGAAGCGCAAGCGAAACAGAGTTTAAAACACAGTCCAAAAAACCCGACGTAATCATCCAAAAGTGCCCCGAAACAATTTGGCTCATTCATTTAGATTTTTGACTTTAACAAATTGTTTTGGGGGAAAGTTGCCTTGCGACGGAATTGATCGACGACAGATTTGGCACACAGAATGACAGCTCTAATGGCCCAGGGTTCAGTCTTATACTCGCAGTTCATGTACTTATACTTTCGCTTGTAGCTTGAGCTGAATCGTGACTTCTACTTACTTATACTTGCGTATGCTACAATTTACTGACTCTTATACTATTTGTGTACGCACTAATCGTTACTTATACTCCACTTATATCTACTTATACTAATCACGTATACTTTTATTTGTACAGTGCAATGCTTTACTTTTTACACTTATACTGGCTCGCTTGCTTATAATTATACTAATATATACTTTACACATTTACTGGACTTATGCTTGCCGATTATTGGGAGATAAAGACTTGTATACTTATGCGTGCTTTCAACGCATAAATATTGCCTCACTTATATTTACATTTCCTCATGGTTACCAATTCCAATAAACAATTACCAGTACTTATATTTGTACACAATGTATAAGTGTTGCTTGAACAGCTCTCGAACGACACTTGAACTCTGGGGCTACTTTTGACTACTGCCGCGGCATAAGGTGAATAGCTTATGGCACAAATTGGCTATAACATCCAGTCGAAACGTATTCAATGTCAATGGCAGACGGAATCTAAAGTTGCTCAGCCAAAAACTGGACACCGACATTGACAGAGTTCAACGTCAGTTGGCAGTCGAATTAAATCAATTATGAACAGCTTCGGGCGAATCAATCAAATGTATTTTAATTATATAAATAAATACGGCTGCTGTCAATAGCAACCAAGAAGAGCGAACGACGAGTGCAGCAGGCCAGGTCCGAGGGTTGGCTTTGGCACTACTCCAATTCGAGTATACCTGTTCCTAATTGCCGCCTGTCATAATCAGCAAATCAGATCATTGCTGTAAATTGTCTGTTCGCTTTATCTGCCCAGCCAGATAACGTATCGTATTCTCCTATATGGCCATACAGTCGCTACTCGGCTAGAACGCAATTACCAGCCGACGCTAATTAAGCTGTGTCCACACTTGCCCAATCAAATCATCTGAGCGGAGTATTAGACGACCAGCCACAGCCAGAAACCTGTTTCCAGGCCATAAATATGATATATCTACGGACAGCGGACAGAATAGCCTCGATTGTTTCCAGCTGATGACAGATGTGTGAAAATTAATAAAATACACGGCATTTTGGGGTTCGCACCGAACGGAGAGTAGGGAGAGCTCCAATGGAGAAACGTTCAGATCGATAACTAATTGCACATAATCATATAGTATATATAGTCAATAGGAACTTTTGTTGAACTAATTTCTTGTCTTATTTAGATTTTAGATTTTCTTTCATTTCATGACAATTTTCACATACAATCTGTTTATATAATTATGCTAGAAATATTATATTCTCTAAGCTTCTTCTTATCTAAAATATTGTGTAATTTATATCTATTATTTATATTTCTGTTAATTTTTTTATAGTTCTTCCTATAAGTTCGCCCATTGTAAGGGCATTCACAGTGCGGTGCTTTCGAGTTCGTTTGCCCGTTCTTGTTAAGTTTACAATTTTCCAATTAGCATGTCGGCATTCCAATAAGCGTATTAATATGCTAAGAGCCACGCCCGCAAAGAGGCAATATTTTAATCGTATTTGATGGCCAAATAAATGTGCGAACGACAAAAGCTATGGCTATGGTGGAATGTATTATAGTGTGTGTGAGTGCAGTGCAAGGCGCTCTTCTCTCTCTCTGCAGTCGCATTCTGCTACTCTGTGACAGTTGTTGTAGCTGCTGCGGTTGTTCTTGTTGTTGTTGTTGCTGTTGGCCATTTGTTTGGCTTTGATCGGTGGCTGCAATTAGCCGCCTTGCGCTAAGTAAAAGCCACAGTGAATAAACGCAAATTGTTGAAATTACTTTTTGAAAAAAACAAAAACAAAAAAAAGTAAAAAAAATGAACACAAAAAGAAAAGCCAACTAGCAACAAGTTAAAGCTCCGCGATCGAGTCGCAACCGGTTGCTGCTTTCCTGTGTTGGTGTGATTCATGCCAGCTCCGGTGCAGAGGCTGCAGATGGCCGCGGGGCATGGTACAGGGGACGGGTGACGGGGGACGGGGGACGGGGGACGTTGCTGTGTCAGCTGGAGCCAGTCAGTTGGCAGTGCCAGCAACTGCTGTCCGCGAGCTGTGCTCAGTCGACAACAGAAACCAGAACCAGCAAGATCAAATCGCGGACTCACTCCATCTCTCTCTCTCTCTCTCTCTGTCGCTCGCTGTCCGTCTCTGTCTCTGTCTCGCTGTCTCGTTTGAGCACCGAGTGTGGCGTGTCGAGTGTGGCACTGAACTTGGGGAAGTGCGTCGAGATTTGAGTTCCGAAAAGTCGTTCCATTACGATCGCCGAGTCGTGAAATTGAAATCTATCAAATATATTGATTGCAATTCAATTGAAAGTAAAACGATTTAGTTAACATATTCTGTAAGCAATTGTTAATATTCTCACTGATTGTGTAACGGTCAATTGAGTTGAGAATATTTATACATTTATTTCGAGACGCGGAAACGTTAGTTTATATTACGACAGAAGTCAAATACAATTTGTGTAAAGCATAAATAAACATTTGAGCGTGTGCGCGAACATTTCCAACTATATAGCATACATATATAGATTATATATATAGTATATATATATATGTATATATTCATGCATAAGCTCAACTCGAGAGCGGCTGGAGGCATGAGGCCAGCCGCAGGGAAAGGACAGCCTTTGCTGCTCTTATTTGCAGGTAAGCCAAAACCGTTATCTGAAGAGGAAGAAGAGAATTAAATATGCTGGCAACAAGGGGTTAACAGGTGCTCTCAAAGGGCAAAGACTGCAAATAA
>JABVZX010000001.1:8856361-8866457 GCA_020883565.1 Drosophila pachea
TGCAATTTATGGCTAGTAACTCGAAAATTGCCCCTTCTGGCCATATCACAGCCGAAAAATGAAATAAGAGAGACTGAACTTATAATTTATAAGCTGGTTTCCTTGTCTTGGGCAAGTGCAATAAGCGTGTGTATGTGTGTGTGAGTGTGTGTGTGTATGAGTGTGCAAAACACCTGCAAGTTGTGTCAGCAACAACAACAACAACAACAACAACAAGCGAGCAAGTACTTCTACTTTTTTGCATGAAACAAAATCTCACGGTTCAGATGCGTACGAAGTTGGCCAAAGACAACGAGCGAGACGGAACGAGGCGAGGCGAACTGCAAGACAGAGAGAGAGAGAGAGAGCAAAGCAGCGACGGGGCAGGTGATAGGAAGTCGGCACAACAACGAGCCGAAACCGAATGGCGCAGGCGCAAACGGCAGTCAGAGCGAGAGAGAGAGAGAGAGAGATAGAAAGAGAGAGAACGAGAGGCAGGGAAGGAGGTGGAGGGTGAGCGAGGTTCGCTGCGTTGCGATGCATGTAGGTTTGTTTTTGCAAGAGAGACATTAAAGCAAGTAAAGGAGACGTTGGCCAAAAGCGTGCGACCAGCTGATACCCTGTAAAACGCGATAAGAGACTTACTGCAAAACGTGCTTTCACCTAGCTGGGAAGCAATCAGATTGCTGATAAACGCAGTCCGGCCAAAGCTCACGCTTATATTATATGCCTATATGCAGCCATGATATTTACGATATATATTTCTCAGATATCTCAATGATATCTGAGCTGCAGCTATATCTCTTGCTCTGCTAATCAGCTCTAGCATCGCTCTATATAAACTAGGGCAATCGACTTTTGGCTGCCAATATGCCCGCGTGGTTGCCCAGTTTCCACGCCTACAGGGTATAAACAGCACACAGTGAGCCAAGTCAGAACTAAAACAGGTTATTTGGCTTGCTTTTTTTTGCACAATAGCGGGTGTACGGCAGGGGGGAGGCAGGCGGGGGCTCCATTGGAGCTGCCCTTTGCGTACCCCAAAAAAAAAAACAAGATCGACGTGTATAAAAGCCATGCAAATGGCATAGAAAAAAGTGATCCTGAGCGAAGGAGAGGGGGAGATGGCGAGAGAGAGAGAGAGAGAAAGAGGAAGAGAGAGTGCGTGCAAACTGTGCGCGTATCTGTACTGAATTCATATTTACTCGAGCCGAGATACAGAATGAGCTGACAGACAGACAAGATAGACGGAGATGGGGAGAGGGGGAGATAGAGAGAGAGAGAGAGATGCTTAATGGGCCATCTAGCTGCTACCTGGGCCACAGGTAAATGCTAACGCAGAGCATGGCCAAAGCCAAACAAACAAACAGGTAGAAAACGGTGCTCCGCTCGGTGCTCTGCTCCTTGTTTGCCAAGCCATGGGAAATCTGTCGCCGCTGGAAACCTGTTCACAAAAGGGCAGCGCACACACACGCACACACACACACACACACGCAGGCGGAGAGCTGAATGAACAGATGTACGAGATTCCATGAGCGGCAGAGATATACTTCTACTTCCTCCTCCAATTCAATGAATTGAATCTCTTTTATCATAAGAATGGAATAAGAAGAAGCAGAAACTGATGGCCGTCTCAGTGTCCGTGTTAGGGGTGCCCAAACAGATCTCGGCAGGCATATATATATATTATCTATTGCCTTGAGTTTATGCCAAACGTAAAATATACCCTGTATCGAAGTGAAGGCAATCAAAATTATAACGTGATAGCAAAGGGATTAAAGTAGTTAAGGGGGAATTCCCTGGAAAAATCAGTTTTACATTCAATTAACTCGAAAAATAATGCCCAAGCAAAATTGTGATTTCATCAACTGTGATTCAGCTTTGATATCAAAATGCAAATAAATAATAAAAATTATTCATTTCCATGCCATATATTGATAAACAGAGTATTTTCCAGCAAGCACTTTAATCGCGCTAATCTCTGATTTTTTATTAATATTTTTTTTCTTGCTTTTTTTATTGCCTGGTACGCAGCAAAAAAAAAAAAGGTTTTTGTTTAATGTTGCGAAATCGCTTACCTTTCGTATCTCCATGATCGACATAGCCGGCATTGGCTATTGCTGAGGCAGCTGCCGATTCGTAGCGGTACATCAGCAATATGCCAGCTCCGATGTAGATCCACAACATAATGCCAGATATGGACATGTTGCTGTAGCTGCTGCTGTTAATCCTGGATCGGGTACGTATCCAACACGCGTTTGATTATTTATGTTGAATTCATAAAGCGTATAAATATGGGATCGTGATGGATTTGACTGGCGATTCGCGATTCGGGATTCTCGTTTTTTTTTTCTTCTTCTCTTGACTTTTTTCCGATTGTTTTCACAATTCGGCGATTTGTTTATGCTTAGTTTATGAACGAGCAGAAGAAGAAGAAGAAGAAGAAATCTCCTAGAGCCGGCCTGGCCACTCAAGCGTATCCCCGCTCCATCTCGAAAGCCGAGCTTTTGCGGGCGCAAAAAAAAAAGCTCTCAATGCAAATGTGACGTGAAATCCGTGAATTTCGGTTCGATTATATTGCCAATTAAGTATACAATATGTTTCAGCAGAAAAGCTGTTTAGCGTTGAAATTAACTAACCAATTCGCGGAATATTATAAATAGCCAATACAATGCAATGCAATATAAAAACAACAATAATAATATCAGCGATCGCGTTAAACCTCGGCTCTGTTAACGGGCCGGCCAGCGGAGCGGCTGTAAGGAACGACGCGACGAGCCGAACGTAAATTGTTAACAACGATAAACACTTTAATCGCGCTGCGCAAAGTTAAGTTAACTACGCACGCGAAGAGGTTGTATTTTTTTCCAGCGAAACATTGATTATTATTATTTTATTATTATTATTTTTTTTTTTTGGTTTGTGTTGTAGTTGTGCGGTACTACCAAGTTGTTCGATTGCAACGTACTCCGAACACCGAACGAACACGACGTAACGTCAGCGCCAAACGACCAATAATAAGAGTACTGTGAATACTGTGTGACCGCTGTCGCAAGAAGCTGAAATACCACACTTAGGCTCTTCGTTACAGATCGATAACAGTCCGCGCAATATATCGGACTAACAGCGCGCGTTGTTCCAGCTTATTTAAATTAGGACAACAGTACCAGTTCTGCAATTAAAAATATCTATCACAGCAAGCATATTTAATCATGAAGAATAACTAGTTATAATTACTATAAAGATAATTTTTCCAGTTTATTTAAAATTAGAACAACAGTACCAGTTCTGCAATTAAAAATATCTATCACAGCAAGCATATTTAATCATGAAGAATAACTAGTTATAATTACTATAAAGATAATTAAAATTTGATTATATCTAGTAGTTTGAGTAGTTTGCTGACTGTAAGCTAACATTTGGTCTTTTGACTGTTATTAGCTCTGTTAACCGGAGTAGTTCACACTAGTTCCGAAGTGCGAACAGCTGAGTGAACTGTGCATTTTGAGTTTTAGCAAGCAACGCCAGCGGCCAAAAAATACAAACGAAGTGAAATAATTAGTATTTGCTAAGATGAATGCAACTGACAGTGATGGCTGGACTGTAGATGAAACAATTACATTAATTTGTATTTTAAAGTCGCTCAATGGTCTGAATGATGTGGACTGGCAGTATGTGGCTAACGAAATGGTCGAGAACTATGCCTCACCTACCGGCCGCAATCGAACGACTTCCGAGTTGCGCAAAAAGTTTAATAAATTGCGAAATGAATACTATTCGGAAGAGTTTCGAAACCGTACTTGTCAGTATAGTAACTTTCTCAAAGATTTGATGAAAGATGAGCCTCCATCACGCAAGCGACAGCACGAAACAGATGATGAAGAGTTAGAAGAGGAACAGGAGCTGGAGCCAGAGACCGAGCTGGACGAGGACATCAAAGTGGAGCCGCAATATGCAGAGAGTCTGCTAATGAAATGTATGTGTTAACCTAACCTCACATACCAGTTTAACCTCGATTATTTCTCTAGACAACGTCGATAATAAGAATCAACGCTCATCGGTGAGCCAAGGAAACAAGATGCCACTGCGCTGCAAGTGGGAAGAGGGTGAGGTAGAGGTACTGCTGGACATTATTCTTACGCTCAAGCTGCAGGCACCGCTGATGCGTCAACGGAACGCGAAAGTCTTCAAGGTGCTCGCCCGGGAAATGGTCAAGCGTAACATCATGAAGACTCCCAATCAGGTGCGCATCAAGTACCATCAGCTGCGCCGGCAATATGCCAAGGCAAAGAAGAACAACGAGTCTTTCGAACATTTCGAAGGGATGCACGCATTGCTCAAAGGCGAAAGCAGCGAAGACGAAGACGACACCGATGAAGAGAGTGATGTTGATGAAGATGGTGATGTGGTCATTAGCTCAGACAGCGAACCAGAAGGTTGCCACCAATGGAATTAATCATTTGCCACAAACAATTTCCTACATCTGAAATGTCTTGCAGATGGATCACCTCATCCCGGTATACTTAGAAATGCGCGTGTGAAGTGGGCAAATGGAGAGGTGGAAGTATTCCTCGATATCATCAACACCATGGGATTACAGTCAGCGTTGCTGCAAAAGCGAAATGCCAAGATCTTTAAGCTGCTGTCCAGGGAGATGGCTAAGAGATCCTACTACAAGGCGCCTGAGAAGTTACGCATCAAGTACCAGCATCTACGTCGGCAATACAACAAGGCCAAAAACAGCGGAACAACCTTCGAGTATTTCGGAGCCATGCACAAGCTGTTGAATCCGATCAAGAAGCCGGGCGCAGAAATTGGATCAAACTATAGCAGTCCCTCTGAAAGCGAATACATTTTCAGTGACGATGACGAAGACGCATGCAAAAGGAGTCGTAAGATTCAAATACTTGCCGATTCCGCTGTGTAATTCTCTTAACACTTATGTTCCTCACTTGGTCAGGTCAAGCCGACACGTATTTCTGGACGGATGACGAAGTGGACACCTTTCTGTTCATCATTAAGGAACAGAATCTATTCCCTGCACTTGACGGCTCCAAGAAGCGCAACTTCAAGACCCTCGCCCACATCTCCAAACTGCTCGGGAGGCAAAACTATCAGAGGACACCGCATCAGCTGCGCAATAAACTGCGGCTGCTGATGCGACGATATCGGGAAGTCAAAAAGGAGGGACTAGAGAATGTGCGCCTGCTGCCGCGTCACTACGACATGATATGCGAACTGGTAGGAGATGAAAATACCATGCATGAGATGCGCCCACAAGCCAGCCCAAAGTCACCCAGTCCAATGGGTGATTGCAGTAAGCGCGACGAGTTCCTGGCGAGCGATAGCGATGGCAAGAGCTCATTATTCAGCTGTGATCTCCTTCGTACTGTTGCCGACGACAGCGACAATAACGAGAATCCGCCAGAGCCTACACCGCTGGAGCTGTTGACCAGCATAAACGAGGGCCAAAGGAATCTCTTGGCCATGTTCCATGAATCGCAGGAGAGTTTTCTACGACAACAGCGGCAAATGCAGGAGCAGTTCCTGAAGCAGATATCCAACATGATGCAGCAGGAGCGTAAGCAGACATTCCGTATGGTCAAGGACCTCTTGATGCAGGACAAGTAATTGGCACAATAAAGGACAGCAAAACAACAAGAGACAAGCTTCTAAAACTTTTATTAAATTGAATTTGAAGTTATTTGCAAAAAGTTGTTCATTATTTATCTGTGTGGATCTGTTGTGTATGCAATTCTTTATGCTTTTAATCGTATTTCGTTTTACCTAAGTTGCCTTTATGCGTTCGTGTTTCGTTTGAATGCAATTCAGTATGAATTTCAATTTTATTTGTTTAATAACTATTAGATATTTATAATGTATTTGTAATTTTGAGAGCTTCCTTTTGATATGCTACATTGTTTTTTTTTTTTGTTTTGCTCTGGGGTTAAGTTAATTTATTTAGTTTTATTTTGTTCGTTTAACATTAAGCTTGTAATTTGTTCATGTTATTTATTTTTAATTTTTTTTTAAATTGGTTTTATTTTCACAACAACTAAGCAAGCTCTTCATAAAATATGTCGCATCCAAAATATACAAGTACTTTTATTGCATAATGTCTAAATAGAAATCAATCTCGCGTAATATGTAAACTATTCTGTTGTTGTTCTTGTTGTTGATGATGCTGATGTAACTTTTGCTGCGGCTTATCGATTTTTGTATATTTGATATTTAAGTAGTATAACTAAAAAACCGACAACAAATACGTAAGAGTATTCTATGTGTATTTGCATATTTTACGCTCAGGCACAAAGTGTAAATTACAAATATTTCAATATTACTCTGCAATACATTCTCTTATCGATTGTATTTTCTTTCTTTTCTCATTATTTTTTAATTATAACAGAAACTAGACAAATCGAACGGCATTTCAAGTACTAAGTAGTATTTAATTCATTTGTATATTGTTTAAGAAACAAAAGTACATATCATGTATATAGGTAGCGGTGTCATCATTTTCAATTGTTTTACTATCTTATGTTTAATTTTATTTCTTTTTTTTTCGGGGTTTTCTTTTCAATTTTGTCTCTTAGAGCGCGGCTCGGCTAAAGTCTACATTCAGGCGGCTCTTGGCTGCTCTGGTCACACTGTCACAGTTGCTGGCGGCTAAAGCTTTGCTTGAGTTGGCGTCTGAGGCTGCGGCGGCTGCGCGGTTTTTGCTGCTGCGGCTGCTGCTTGTGTGTTTGTATGTGTGTTTATTTATGCGTAGTTCATAACAACAATAACAGTGTTCGTATGCTTGTGTGTTTCTTTGTATGTCTCGTCTCTTGCTCTCTTTGGTTTTACGTGTATAGGTGTGTGTGTGTATGTTCTAAGTTTAAGAGTACCTTTTAACAATCTAAGAGCTAATCGGCTCGGGCAGTGGATTCTCAGTGATGCGTATCTTGTTGCTTTGTGTGCCAAAGTAGAGCGTACCGGATGTATCAGTGGTCACATATGCCCGATTGCCATTCCCATTACCGTTCTCCATATCCAGATCATCGTCATTTGTCGGGTCATTTGGATTGTTGTTGCTGCTGGTGCTGCACTCGCTGCCGCTGCCGCTGCAGTTAATAGCCGTCTCTCGTAGACGATTTCCGATGCGCAAGCTCAGCTGTAGCTGTCGCTCTCGCTCTCGCTCCTGCGCTGCCTGCAATTGTTGCTCACGAAAGTTGGCAAAGAATATCGATGAATAGGTGTGATATTTGGTGCCGCATGGAGAGCTGGCCGGTGTTGACAGCGGCGTTGCTGTTGTAGTTGCAGTGTTGTAGTTGTAGTTGTAGTATACATTTTTTTTGTGGAGGGGAAGGTAGTAGTAGTTTGGCTTTTGTTATTTACGTTACGTTACTTTGGAGAGCATGTTTGTTGGAGTTTGTAGTTATTGTTGTTTTGTTTTCTTTTTTGATGAGTGTTCTTTATACACGTTCTAAGGATCTTGCTGCTGGTTTCGTTTGTAGCGTGTTCTATGTGTTTGTGAGAGTAATGTGTGCGTGTGTGTTTGTGTGTGTGTGTGTATTGGTGCACTCATGATGTTTGGCCATTTTTTTTATCACTTGATGTTGCTGCGATTTGTTGTTGCTGTTGTTGTTGGAGTTGTTCTTGTTGTACTAGCTGCTGATGAGCTTTTGATGAAGATGTTGGCGAGACGTTTATGAGTGATGTTCTTGTTGATGATGAGCGAATCAGACATAGAGAGATAGGCATAGAGAGCGAGAGTGCGCGATACATGCACTCAATGGCTTGGTGAGAGTGGGGCGCCACCTGCTATCAGCTGCTGTGAAGAGACTCGTAAACCACAACCAATAACGAAGAGAGGGTGGGACCAGTGTATGAACGAGAGAGCGAATTCGTGCAATTTGTCCCGGCTCAAATGATTTTGGATATTGAAAATCGTTGACTTTGTTCTTTTATTTAGAATTCAAATACACAACAAAAGCTTACAATTTGTGAAATTTCTTGCATAGCTCCATGTAAGATAATATACATATATATTTGTATATAATTAATATAGTATATATATCTTTATTGGTTTTTTGTTTTTCTTTATTTTTCTTTTTGTATATAGCATTGTCATGTATGTATGTATATTTGTATATGTTAATTTTATAAATATAAACTTATTGCTTTCGTAGTTCGAATCGGTTGCATGTGTGTGTATGAGAAAGTGTATTTGTTTCTATTAGCACCCAGGTAAATAGCTCAACTCTTGGGGCATGTGATTCAAATAAATAATATAGACAATAAATAATACCGTGTAATAATTTTATTGCAACAATTTTGTTTGTTTTTCAACATATTAAACTTATGTTTATCTCAGCTAAATACATATGTACGTATTAACTAAATGTAATAAAAATATATGAATAACGTAATACACAATAAGAAGCAATAATCAAAAGTGAAAAGAGAACGGAAAATCACAGTTAACAAAAATTCACCTCATAATACACATACACATATATAAAAGCGCCAGAAAAAAGCTCAAGCCTCAACTTGTTGCTGTTTCAATCGGGCACGTGTTTGTCACTCTCTGCGTGTGCCTGCGTGTGTGTGTGTGTTCGTACTTGCAAAGATATCGGTATGCTTGTAATTGTTTCTGTATGTGTGTGTGTGTGTGTTTTGGTCTCAGCGTGCTATACTTCATCTCTGTTTTGTGTGTCTTCCAATTTTCTCTCACTCGTTTGCCCGCTCTCACGACGACGGCCGCGACCACAGCCACACCCGTTCCGACTCCAATTTGGGCGGCGCATCGCTCTCACTGCACGCAAAGCTCAATTTGCGTGGAGCTGCTCCGACTGGCCGCCGAGATTTTGCGTGCCAACTTTTGCAGTGTGCCAACAGCTACGCATTTTATAATTTGTAACGGTTTCAATACATTTCAATTATTTGCGTGTAAATAAACGAAACAAATATGAAAAATAACATCAAATAAATTATATGTATATCCATGTATATGCAAATTAATAATGTAATTGTGTGCAGATTTGTATTTGTGCAGGAAATAAATTAATTAACGCCAAGTAAGCCAGGCGAGAGTAGCAACAGAGAGAGAGAGAGAGTGAGACAGAGAGCGACAAAGAGAGAGCTTCAAAAGAGAGGAGTAGCTGATGTAGTCGTTGGATAGAAGGGATAACTGTTAAAACTCATAAGCAAACTACGTGTTGTCCCGCTCCATTCGGCAGTTGCAATCGAGCCACAAAAAGCTTTCGCACATACACACATACACGCACAACTGCAGCGCGTGCATGCCAAATTGTGCACAAAGCTTTTCGTGGCTCAGCAACTGCCGAAAGCTGCGGTGTTAGTGTGTGTGAGTGTGTGTGTGTGTTTGTTTGTTAAGCATTGCCTACTTTTTTGTTGTTTATATGTTATTTGAATTAGTTTATTAATTATCTAAATGCATTTCAATTATGTTTTCCTTTTTTGCTTATTTGATTTGCCATTTTCTACTGAGGTTTCTCGGAGACTATTTGCCAGGGAGCAGGTTCAGGTTTCACACAGTAGACGTGTGTGTGTGTGTGTGGTTGTGTGTGTACAAATATACATACCATATATATTTTATTGTATTTAGTTTTTATTATTGTTGCGCATTATCGTTAACAGAATTTCGCAAGAGAAACGAAAAGAATAAAAAATTCAAATATCGAAATTTATAATGCAGCACCATTCGAAAGGATTTTTTTATTTTGAGGTTAGTTTCGGCGCCCAAGGTCGAGTGCATATGGTTATTGTTTTTTTTTTTTTTTTTTGTTTTTGTTTTAGATGGATGCATGACGATTTGGCAGGCGAGGATGTTCGGCCAGGCGTGAAAAGATATTTCGTGTGTTTTTTTTTGTTGTTGTTTTTGTTGTGAGTGTTAGAATTTTCGAGAGAGAGAGGAAAGGTGTGTTAAGTTCGTTGTTGTTGGTTTTGTTGTTTTTGTTGTTACGTATGTTGTTTTAGCAAAAAACAAGCAGTTTGGAGAAAGGAAAAGAAATGAAAAACAAAGTAATGAACATATTGAAATATTTTCACGTTGTTTTTTGTTTATGCCATTTCGAGTAGGTTTTGGAATTTGGGCTTAGAATTTAGGTATCATTCC
>JABVZX010000001.1:9024126-9042251 GCA_020883565.1 Drosophila pachea
AAACTTTTCTAATTAAGTAAGTTTTAAGTGAATTGTGTAATACAACAACAACAGCAACAACAACAACAACAACAAGATATCAAATACTATAAAAATCATGAAAAATCTAATATAAAATGAAAATTATATAAATCTATAAATATATATAAATAGTGAAAAAACTAACAATATAAGGGCGGGCAAAGTTAAGCGAATTAATTATGAGTAGAGCAAAAATAAAATATTAAACACACCCCACACACACACATACACACACACAACTGCATTGAGCTAAACGAAGGAGAACTTTTCGTGCATATTGAATATTATTAAAAAAAACAAAAAACAACCACAATTATATGTTAGCTGAATAAAGAACACAATTATGTAATTGGATGTCGCACTATAATAAAGAAGAACCACAACAAAAGCAACAACAACAACAACAAACACAGCAATTAACAGAAACAGAGTAAACAATTATGTTAATTCGAGATGAAATCGAATCAACTGAGAGAAATAATTGCGATTAGTCCGAATAAACTGCGTGGCACATCCGAAAATATTGAAATCGATGCATAAATGTTTTTAAGTTTATATACATATATAAATATATATATATATATATATATATTATACATAAGCATAACTATGTAATTATTAGTGTAATTCCTAAAAAACAAAAGAGAAATGGAAAAAGCGAGAAAATCGAAGCGTCAAAACATTTTCGAAAAACTGAAACCAACTAGAGAAAATACAAAAAAAAAAGTAAACAACAGAAATTTCTACTATTTTCTAAAAACACAAAAACCAAATGCAAGGCGAATATTTATTGAAGTGGAAGCGAAAGCGGAAACGGAAACCGAATTAGCGAAAGTAAATGTAAAAGAAAAGGCAACTTTATATATATATATATAAAAATATATCAAGACGAAAGCAATTTGTATAATTTAAAATTAGGTTAACTAACTAATTAATTTGGCCTCGTTTTCTACTGCGCTTCGCCCAATAGCCGCTGCTTCCTCTTCCATGGCTAACAATCAAAATGCAACACGTGCAACAAATTGTGCATTTATTTAACTTTACATTCGAATCGCGCTCCGCCTAAATTGTTTATCATTTATACATGCAAGTGCAAAAACCGAAAACTAAGCAATAAATATTGAATGGGAAAAACCTACACACGCACACACACACACACACGCAATAGCAAGTCTATTATTGTTAAGTTTACAAGCAGCCCCCAAACACCCACACACACACACACACACACACACCTTCATCTACCCACACACATTAGCCGCAATATTTGTTTCACTGTTAATCGAAATACGTCCCCGTTCCCCCTCTTAACGCTCTTCGTATGCCATATTTTCATTGCGAAAAGAAAGTTATAATAATATAATGAAACTAATAATAATAATAACCATAATAATAATAATAAAAGATAGCGTAAAGTTAAGCCAACTAATTGAATTGTGTGTGTAATTATCATGTACGATGCATATATAATTCGATAATTCATATGTAATTATACTATATATACAGCGTACAGCATAGAAATGTTTAAACAAAAGCTCTCAACGTCTCATCGTAATAAAAAACGAAATTCAAGAAAGTAAATACAAAAACAATATCCTCACACCCACACACACACACGCACACACACTTACATTCTCTATATGGATACGGACTTTTTCTACACTGTAAAAAACGCAACTGCAACTACTTCATCCACACACACACACACAGACAGATATTTACTGTTAGCTGTAAAACATTCGATTTGCTCTATCTCCCTCTGACCATCCCCCATCTCTTTTCAACAAGTTTACAAGATGTGTTTTATGATTTCTTTTATCGCTAATTCGTAAGCGTTTAGTCTGTTAGTTTTTTATGCGCTGAATGTACTGAGAAATTGGTTTTGATTTGCTAAATAAAAACGGAATAAAACTAATTTAAACAAATCGAAGAAGGGCCTTTTGAGGGGACAAGTTCGATGGGAATTGCCTCCAATATCCCGCATAGCTCTCGGAGGCTATGCCACAATTGAACGTGGCTCAACCAAGGATATATTATATGCGTATATAAGCATATAATTCATTCATTCATTGAGCAATCAGATCAACTAGATCAAGAAATAATTGGACTAGAAAATACATGCAGCTCCTTTGGCAAGGCGCATCTGATGGAAGTGAAAGAAACGCCTCGCATACAAAATAATCACATTTAATTAATGCACTTTTTAACGGAGATTATCGGGCCGCGGGCCCATCTAAATTATTGCACTCTTCACAGTCTGGCCTTCAGTAGGGGCTTCAGGTAGGTTTCGAATGACTTCTGCACGGGCCGCTGGTTCATCGTGCTGCGCTTGGCCGCATCGAAGAGCCGCGGATAGACGTTGCCATCGTAGCTACCCAGCACAGAGTTGAGCACACGATCGTGGTAGTCGAAGCCATCACAGATGGCCACCGCATCGGGACGCAGTTGCTCCAGCGCTTGCTCCAAGCGTTTCTGCAGCGATCTCAAATCCGCATCGGTCAGATTGATAAACTGAAAGGGAACAGGCATGAGGCATGAGACATTCCCCATCAGGAAGTTGGCACTTGGCGCTTACTCTCAGAATCTCGCTTAAGTTGTTGAGCACAGTCTGCACCAGGAACAGCTCCAGCACGTTTTCCAGCACCCTGTTCAGGGCGGACGAACGCGACTGCGCCTTGGGTCCAGTTATTTGCTCCAGGAATATTTCACACACAAACTGACGGCCGTGCAGCTGCAAAGAGAATCCGATTAGTTGTGGGATGAGCAGAAGAGCAGACCTGTCGGTTGCCTACCTCGGCGGCACGGGTCAGCTCGATGCCCGTGTTATTGGCGGCCACGCCCTGGGACTGGCCTGCAGCCATGCGCTCCGACAGGTTCTCAAAGGCGATGCGGGTTTTGCTGTAGATTAAAAATGATTAGCTGAGCTCCAGGATCTATGCGAATATAGCTTACTGGGCCGCCGTATATTGCAGGGCGTGGATAATGGTCTTCCAGGAGTCGTTCCACTTGGGAAACTCCTTCTTCGATGACTCGAAGTAGGCATACGACGACGATGGCTTCTGGCCCTGCCTGAAGCTAGCCCAGGCCTTCACCAGAGCGCGTCCGATCTGCAGCAGCAGCACCGTGTTCTCCCCCTCATAGGTGTACGCGGCCACCGCATTACCATAGATGTTGCTCAGATTGGCGGCAATAAGGTAGCCGTGTCCGCCAGTGGACAGACGCAGACGCTCAATGCCCGCACAGCCATCCGTGGTGCAGAGAGCTTTCAGAGCGCACGAGAGGATGTGCATGTCCGGCAGACGCTCGAACTTGCCATTGTTGGCGTCCTTAACCGTCTGGTCGTACAGCTCCCACATGTATTCGGCTGCCATATGGTAGGCCATGCCGTTGGCTATCTCAGGGAACAGCTTCAGTCGCTGCGTCACATGATCTATAATCTGCGGTTCGGCCTGACTAAGATAGGGAGAGAAGCAGATAGCGTTAGGGAGCTAGTTAATTAGATCTATAAACTTACTCCGGCTCGATGGGACTCTGACGACGCACAGCCGAGTAGCGCGTGGCAATGGTGGCAGCCTGGAGCAGCAGTGACGAGTTGAGGTTGACAATTAGGCAGCGCGTGTAGACCATTGTCAGGTAGTTGACCCTCGAGGCCGGGCTGGCTGTGAAGGTGCCATCACGCTCGACCTTGGCGAACTTCATCAGCATATTGCTGCGTGGAATTCTCACATTCTTGAGGCCCAAATAGCCCTGGTTGACGGCAGCCATGCCCAGTTTCTTGCCCACCTCGCCAATGTCCACGCCGGGCAGTGGCATATGGGTCTCCGGATGACGCAGCGGGACAATGAACATCTGCACTCCCTTGTGCTTGCCGGCAATGTACAGTTGGGCAACCACCATGGCATGGTTGGCCGTGTGGCCCACTGCGGAATGGATGATATATAAACGTGGTCGTAGTGGAAATTCTATGCCTGGAATACTCACTGCCGCCGGGCCACCACTTGTAGGCTTCCAGGTTGGGCGTGTTGAGCACAAATTGGTCCGCCCGAGGATCGAAGTCGGCGCGCGTCGCAATGCCCCGCACATTTGTGCCATGGGCCAGTTCTGTTTGAGCATAGGTGCCAATTATGTTGCAGTTCTCGGCCAAGGGTGCCCATTTCGCCACCTGCTCGGCCGTGCCCTGGCCTCTGATCACGTCCACGAACATGGTGATGTGCGTGGCCAGCGGATGATTCGCGGGGAACAGGCCATGGCTCAGAGAACTCAGCAAGCAACCACTGGGAAGAGGAAGCAGAATATGTCGCTAGATAACAGGATATAATAGAGTTGAGTTAAACTTACGGCCATATGTCCTTGCCGCCAGGATTCACTTTCTGCTGCAAGGCCTTCAGCTTGGGCGCCGCCTCGGCGACCTTCTTCACGGTGGAATTATAGAGATCCTCGTGGGACATGTACTCATGGTTGATGCCATACCCGTCCTCCAGATCGCTGAACATTGCCTGCTCTAAGCATCGCGATAAGGAACATCAATTAAATTTTCTATCTGACAGGCCATGTCACAAAGTCTGATCTATCAGCCCTTTAAACTTTGGATTGCAGAAATTAAATGCAATCGAGTAGGTAAACAGCAATTCGGAATGATAAGCATTATCAGCACCAACTGATTCATAAAGAGCTTATCAAATAGCGTCCATCTTTGTGTATTCTACCAAACAAATCTTATGGACTTTGCCGGCTTGTCGGATATTTTATCTAATTAACAGTTAAATCATCTTCTCAACAGCTGGTCTGTCACGTTGAATACAAGCAACGCGAGAGCGAAAAAGAGCGCGTGTGAGTGAGAGCGCGCATTTATTCACTTACCAATTTGCCTTTTCGTTTTCAGTTTATCAGCTCCGCCATGCCACCAGGACGCGAACTCATTCACATCGAAGCTGGCCGCTGCGCGTTCCTTTTGCAGATCCGGATGTACAGTTGAAGGTATTAAATTTTTAATATGCGACATTTTACGGCTATTTTTTACAGTTTTTACACGACGCAAAAATTAGAAGAAAAAAATTAAATAAAACCTGCGCCGATCGTCGTAGACGCTTCGAACTATGAAACACAACTGAATTGAACCAAGAGCACAACAGAAGAAGAGAGCTTGCGGGCGTAAGTGCAAAGCAAAGCTGCGAGAGCGCAACCTTCAATCGAACTGCTCGTGCTGAGAGCGCGTTGAAGAGAGCGTCGATAAAGCGTACGTGTACGAATTGCGATTGGAGTGCAAAGCAAAGCAATGAGAGCGAACTGCTCGACCTGAGAGCGCATTGAAGAGAGCGCAGATGAGTACTTGTACGACTTGCTATCGGTAGGGCTTACTTTATTGTAGTGTTATTTAACAGACAATTAAGAGAAAAATATAAACATATGTACAACAAGAAGAGATAAAAGGCGATTATGCTTCAGCATTCTAGATGTTGGACTTCATGAAGGGACCCAGGTGCTCGTGGAAGCTCTTCGGCACAGATTTCTGGTTCATGGGCGCTTTGAGCGCCGCGTCAAAGATCCGCTCGTAAGCATTGCCATCAAATGAGCCGAGCGTGGAGTTCAACTGCTGATCAATGTAATCGAAGCCATCGACGATGGCCACCACCTCGGGACGCAGTTTGGCCAGCGCCGTCTCCAGGCGCGTCTGCAGCTTGCCCAGATCCGCGTCCGTCAATGGCACAACTCGGAGTATATTGCTCATGTTCTTCAACGTGACGTTCACCAAGTACAGCTCCAGCAACAGCTCCAGCACGCGATTCAACGCGGAGGTGCGACCCTTGGACTTTGGGCCGGTTATCTCAGTGAGGAATGAGTGGAACACGAAGGCGCGGCTATGCAGCTAAAGAGAGATAGTTATGCACAGTAATTGCCTGCTATTGGGAATGAGTATGGCTGCACGAATACCTCAGCTGCCTGGGTGAGCTCAATGCCCGTGTGGTTGGCGGCCACCTCCTCCGACTCGCCCTTGGCCAAGCGCCTGGCCAAGCTGTTGAAGGCGTCGCGCGTCTTGCTGTTGGATACAATGGAATGAGGTTCTGGATGGGGCAAGCGGCTTCCACAACTCACTTGGCTGCCGCGAACTGCATCGCCTTGACCAGATTCTCCCAGCTGCCCGTCCACACTCCGAACTCAGGCGTGCGCTGCACCTCGGCCAAGTAGCGGGCGGAAGGCGGAAGCGGTGCTCCGCTCTGCGCCGCGCGCCACGACTTCATCAGGAAGCGACCAATCTGAAGCAGCAGCACGGTATTCTCGCCCTCGTAGGTGCACGCGGCGGTACAATTTACATAGAGGTTGCCCAGGTTGGCTGAGCTCAGGTAGCCATGGCCACCGCAAGCCTGGCGGATGCGCTCCATACCCGCGGTGGCGTCACTGGAGCACATCACCTTCAGGGCGCAGGAGAGTGCATGGAGCTCAGGCAGCCGCTCGTATTGCCCTTGATCTATCTCCTTGCTGGTTGCATCGAACAGGTCCTTGAGGTAGTCGTAGGCCAGGCGATAGGCTACGCTGGTGGCGATCTCCGGGAACACCTTCAGCTGTTGCGTAACATGATCTATGATCTGTGGCTCGGGCAATCTGAAAGGAGAAGACTCATAAGTTCCGCTAGCTATGGACAAGGAAATGGCGTCCTCTACTTGGGATCGATGGGACTCTGCCGGCGCACGGCGGAGTACCGCGTGGCAATGGTAGCTCCCACGGACAGCAACAAGGCCATGTTGCGGGCAATGATGCAGCGGGTGGAGACCATGGCGAAGTAGGTGAGGGCATCCACTGGGCTCTTCACGTAGGTGCCATCGCGGTGCACCTGGGCGTGCCGCATGAGCATGCGGGTGCGCGGAATGCGCACGTTCTTCAGGCCCAGGAATCCATTGTTCACGCCCAGGAAGCCCATCTTCTTGCCAATTTCACCAATGTGAACGCCTGGCAGGGGCTCGTGGGTGTCCTCCTCGCGCACCTGCACGTAGAACAAATGTGGCCCCTTCGACTGGCCATCTATGTACAGCTGGGCCATCAGCAAGGTGTAGTTGGAAGCGTGACCCACTGCAGGCAAGCAAATCGGTCAAGCTTACGAGTGAATGGGGCAGTTCAGTTGTGTACTCACATCCGCCTGGCCACCATTTGTAGGCTGAAATGGTGGGCGTGTTTAGAACAAATTCGTCCGTCTGGCGATCGTAGTCGGCGCGCGTCTCCAAACCCCGCAAATAAGTGCCATGGCCCAGCTCCGTTTGCGAGTAGGCGGCGCATACTTCGAAGCGTTCCACACGCTTGCCAAACTCCTCGTACTGCTCGGCCGTGCACTGAGTCTTCAGGGCACCCGTTACCATTGCGTACATCACGCCAAAGGGATTGCCCGCCAGATGCAGGCCCCACAAGGCGGGATCTTCATAGAGCTTGCTATCGCGAAACGAAGAGAGTGTCGCTAAGAGAGTTGCCTAAGAGAATCGCATTCACTCACGGCCAATAGTCATTTCCACCCGGGTTGCGCTCTGCCTGAAGTTGCCGCAGCTTTTTCGCCACATTTATGCTGTTCTTCACGGCGAATTCGCAAATGTCTTCATGCGACCAATAATGCAGCTGATCGAAGGCGCTTCGATCAAGGTCCTTGTACATGTACTCCTCTAAACACACAACGAGAGAGAGAAAGAGAGAGAGAGAGAGAGAGAGAGAGAGGGGATAAGCATGAGTAAAAGTGCAGCGTCAGCATTAGCTGTTAGCTAGCTAGATCTTGCATCAAATTCTCAAGGCAGTTGATGTTTACAGTGTGCAGCTATCAGCGCGCAGAAGTGAGATAACAATCTCTTTCGCATGCACCTTTGGTCTCATATCCGAGATAACGCTACGGATTTAATAGCATGTTTTATTCGTTTGCTTTCAATTGCGGTTCAAAGGTTACGAATGGCAGCGGCTTCAAATTCCTCTGCATATTTTACACACTTGTTTTTTTTTTTTTTGGTATGATTGAGCAATCCAAAAGTTTGTTGACTTTCGTATTATATCTAGTACTTACTGAGGCCTCTCTTAAATTTCAACTGCTCTGCACCGCCCGCCCACCAGGCGGCAAACTCTTCGCTGCTGAAGCTGGCTCCATCGCGTTCTTTTTGCAGATCGCGGTTCACTGTGCTGGGTATTACGCTCTGTGCAGACATTTTAGGAAAATTTGGGGAAATTCAATTCGCCTCTGCTCTGCTACTATTCCGCTTCAGGCAAACACTCGACAGCCGCTGTCCGATCGCAACTGACGACTCTTTGCAAGCAGCACGGCATTAAAAATGGAAATATGTAAAGCTCTCGCTCTCTCGCTCTCTCACACTCACTCTCTGTCTATGTAGGTCAGGCGCACGCAGATTATTAAGAGAGCGAGTACAAACAATGCTCTTTACTCGAAAAGCTTGATTTACAACTCATCTCATATGTATTTACTTGTTGTTGTTTTCATTGAGGCAGGTTGCGCGTATTTTTTCGGCTGTCACGCTGGCGCCATCTAGCAACAATGAAATGAATCTGTGCATTTGTTTACTTTTCATTTCAATAAAAAGCGCTGCGTACCAGAATAGAAGCAAAGTAGAAGCGGATGAAACACAATTCCGAACTTAAAGGATATCCTTCTCTGCAATTTCAAAGGTTCGACTTCATAAAGGGACCCAAGTGCTCCTGGAAGCTCTTCAGAACCGACTTCTGTGTCAGCGGCGCCTTCAAGGCCGCATCGAAGACACGCTCGAGGACGTTTCCGTCATGGAAGCCCAAAATGGAGTTCAATTGCTCATCGCTGAAGTCGAAGCCGTCCACAATGGCAACCACGTCAGGTCGCAGCTTACTCAGCGCCAGCTCCAGTCGAGCCTGCAGCTTGCCGCGCTCGCCAGGGGACAAGTACACGATCCGTAGTATATCGCCCAAATTCCTGAGTGTAACATTCACCAGATACAGTTCGAGCAGCTGCTCCAGCACTCGATTGAGCGCAGATGTACGCGCCTTCGCCTTGGGCCCAGTCACCACTTCCAGGAAGTTGCGGCACACGAAGGCGCGTGCATGGATCTAGTGAAGGAACTGTTCAACTATAATCGGGTTGTGCACCAGGCCAGTGGACGGCATTACCTCAGCTGCCTGGGTGAGCTCTATGCCCGTGTGGTTGGCGGCTACTCGCTCTGGCTCCCCCTTCTCCATGCGCTTGGACAGACTGGTGAAGGCGAGATGCGTTTTTCTGTGGAAGAGAGTTGGCTTCGAGAACAGGTCTAAAAGGATCTACCAGAACTCACTTGGCTGCCGCATACTGCCACACCTTTACCAGATTCTCCCAGCTGCCTGTCCATATTCCAAATTTGGGTTTGTGCTGAACCTCAGCCAAATAGCTCGCGGTGGGCGGAAGAGGAGCTCCGCTCTGTGCGGCGCGCCACGACTGCGTCAGGAAGCGACCAATCTGGAGCAGCAGCACGGTATTCTCGCCCCCGTAGGTGCAAGAAGCAACCGTGTTGAAGTACAGATTACCCAGATTCGATGCAGCCAAGTAGCCAAAGCCGCCGCAGGCCAGACGCAGACGTTCAATGCCAGCAGCGGAGTCGCTGGAACTTATGACCTTGAGGGCGCAGGAGAGAGCATGGAGCTCGGGCAGGTGCCCGTATGAGCCCCGGTCTATGTCCCTGGAGGTCGCCTCGAACAGTTCCCTGAGATAGACATGGGCCAGCCGATAGGCCAAGCTGCTGGCGATCTCCGGGAACACCCTCAACTGCTGCGTTACGTCGTCCATAGTCTGCGGCTCGGGCGATCTAAGCACAAAGGTTTCAGTTAGTCAGGTTAGTGACAGGTGGTCAGGAACAGCTGCACCTGGGATCGATGGGAGTCTGACGACGCACCGCAGCGAAGCGCGTGGCAATGGTAGCAGCTGCGGCCAGGGCGACCGCTGAGTTCCGAGCCACGATGCAGCGCGTGGCGAGCAGGGCGAAGTCGGTGAGAGCATCCGACGGGCTCTTCACGTAGGTGCCATCGCGGTGCACCTGGGCGTGCCGCATGACCATGCGGGTGCGCGGAATGCGCACGTTCTTCAGGCCCAGGAATCCACTGCTGACGCCCGGAAAGCCCATCTCCCTGCTCAGCTCGCCAAGGTGGACGCCAGGCCTAGGCTCGTGGCTGCTGTCCTCGCGCAGCTGCACATAGAACAGATGCAGTCCCTTGAGCTGATCGTCAATGTAAAGCTGCGCCATGACCATGGCGTAGGTGGAACAGTGGCCCACTGCACGGATCGGACTATCAGCTAGAGATCTTTCCAACCCAACCTAATACTCACAGCCGCTGGGCCACCACTTGTAGGCTGACATGGTGGGCGTATTGAGCACAAACTCATCCGTTTCCCGGTCGTAGTCGGCGCGAGTCTCCAAGCCGCGCAAGTGGCTGCTGTGGCCCAGCTCCGTTTGGGCGTAGGTGGCCGTCACTTCGAAGCGCTCCACCCGCTTGCCGAACTCCTCGTACTGCTCGGCCGTGCACTGAGTCTTCAGGGCGCCCACCACGACCATGTACATCGCGCTGAAGGGATTGCCCGCCTGGTGCAGGCCCCACAGCTCTGGTTCGTCGAAGAGGGCGCTGACAATGGCGACAGAGGGGAGGGGTTAAAGAGAGTGAAGGGCTTTGCTCAAGTTTCTCTCTTACGGCCAATATTCGTTGCCGCCGGGATTTCGCTCCGCTTGCAGTTGGCGCAGCTTTTTCGCCACGGCAACGCTGTGCTTCACGGCGAATTCACAGACATCCGCGTGCGATAGGTATAAGACTTTGGCTTGCTCCTCATAGTCAAAGTCCTTGTACATAAAGTCGCCTAGAGAAGAGAAGTGAAAGAGAAGAACAATATATTTATTTAAAGCCAAGCATAAGATTCTCGCCGGAGCGAGAACTATTTCCGAATTTAATTTATACAATGTCAAAGGCTGCGAGCGTGGAGAATGAAAGAATTGGAAAATCGAGTCGTGAGCACAAATCTCAGCCTCATTGAAAGTAACTTTTTCTTCAACTTACGAACACTTCGGTTGAACTTCAGTTGCTCCGCCCCGCCCGCCCAGAATGCAGCAAACTCCTCGCTGCTGAAGCTAGCTCCATCGCGTTCCTTCTGCAGATCGGGATTGACAGATTTAGGTATAACACATTTTGCTGACATTGTTGGCAGATCTGTTCTGTTCTCCTGTAATAGCTGTTTGTCTGAAGTGGTAAAGCGGACTGAAGCCGCTGCCAGTTTGTTCCATTTTAAATATATACATTTTTACCACGCTCTACACTACAGCGCTCTTATACCGAAGTGGCGCCATCTGTAGTTAGTTTGTGAAACTAAACACATATCGATAGTCGTACTCGTGGGTCCCTCACACGCAACGATTTGGAATCGTTCTGACGTGTGGGGAGCCCTTGGTATTTGTAAACAATGGCAACAAATTTCAACGTTGGACTGCTCGGACATGTGGACAGCGGCAAAACCACTTTGGCGCGTGCTTTAAGCTCCATTTCCAGCACAGCGGCATTCGATAAGAATCCACAGTCCGTGGAGCGCGGCATAACACTCGATTTGGGCTTCAGCGCAGTTCTCTTAGAACCGCCGCCGGATCAGCCCGATGGAGAGCCGCTGCAGGTGACATTCGTGGATTGCCCGGGACACGCTTCGCTCATACGCACCATTATTGGAGGTGAGTTGATGGAGTCGCAGCTTATCAAATAATTCATAACACGCCTTTTTCAGGCGCACAGATCATTGATCTAATGCTGCTAGTGGTGGACGCACAGAAAGGATTCCAAACGCAGACAGCGGAATGCTTGATTCTAGGAGAGCTCTTGGACAAGAAGTTGCTGGTAGTCGTAAACAAAATTGATGCATTGCCACCGGAGCAGCGTGACGCTAAACTGCAGAAATTGCGCATCCGGCTGCAGAAGACACTGGCGGCCACGAAGTTCGGTGAGCAGGTGCCCATCTATTGCGTCTCTGCGTTGGAGGGCACAAATCTTGAGGAACTGCGAGCTGGTCTCCGCGGTGCTTACCATGTCCCACAGCGCCGGACGAGTGAGCCACTGCTCATGTACGTGGATCATTGCTTCGCCATTCGCGGCCAGGGCACTGTGTGTACGGGCACGCTGCTCCAAGGCGAGGTAGCGGTCAATGACAGTGTGGAACTGCCGCTGCTGGGCGAACGACGCAAGGTCAAATCCATACAGAGATTCCGCCAGCCGGTGACCAAGGCCGGCGCCGGCGATCGCATTGGCCTCTGTGTGACCCAGTTCAACGCCAAGCTCATGGAGCGCGGCATCATCGCCCAGCCGGGTTACCTGCGAAGCACTTACGCGGTGTGCGTGCGAGTGCAGCCAATACGCTACTACAAGCAACCTATCCGCTCCAGAAGTAAGCTGCATATCAGCCTAGGCCACGACACCGTCATGGCCAATGTTACGTTGTTTCGCGACGAGGCAGCTGGCCCGGAGTTTGACTGTGCCAGGGAATACGCTTACGTGGAGGAACTGCTGCCGGCGGAGATAGCTGGCAGCGATTGCATCTTTGCGCTACTGCAGCTGGAGACCCCGGTTATGTGCAGCTTGGGCAGCACTCTAATTGCCTCCAAGCTGGACATGGACGTGTACAGCACCAGCTGCCGCCTAGCTTTCTGGGGCCGCATCGCCTGGCAGACACACTGCGTCAGCTACCAAAGCGAAGTGCTGCCCCAGCTGCGCATATTCAAGCGCAAGCAGAAGCAGGGGAGCGTACAGCGTGTGGTCAGCGAGAACGAAATCATTGTACAGAATCTCTTCAAGAAGGAGGCCAATCGCGACATGTACGTTGGCAAGCGGGTACAGTTGTCCACCGGTGAGACAGGCTGCATCGAGCGTACTTTCGGGCAAACTTCAAAGGTGTGTATCACGTTTAAGGATGGCTTATCGAATGCTACTCTCGAGCTGCTCAAGTCGGACCAGGCCAAGGAGGTGTGCGTACTGCTAAACTGCAAGAAATATGTATTTAATAAGCAGGCAGGACTGTTTCAATAAAGTTAAATTAAAAATTCCAAAGTTCTATATCCAAAGTCCGCGCTTGCAAAGCGCCACCTATGGTGTAATCCGTTTAAACAATTCATTGCGTATTTTACTGCACTGGACTACACGGTTATCGGCCGACCACCACTCATCGCGAGTAAGAAGCGGACACAAACAAAACAAAACAAAGTTCTGGCAAATGCATCAGCATAATTGGTTAAATATTTATAAGCTGCACAAATAGTTATAATATTATTTATAATAATGTACAATTACGCAGCACTGCTACTGCTGCAGCTTCTGCTTGCCCAATTGCCGTACGCACAGCCCGTAACCGTAGACTGCAACGAGCTGCTGATGGGACAATTTATGTGCCCGGATCCCGCCAAGAATCACATCGATCCCAAGACACAACAGCTGCGCGGCTGCACCAAGCAAAATCGTGCACGTGTCTGGTGCATAGCACCCGACGGAATTAACTGTACCGAAACGGGAAACTCCACGTTCACACGCGAAGTTCCCTGCAAATGGACGTGAGTTGAAAACGATGACCTTTCTTACACCATGCCGGTTATTAAGCCCAGTTTTCTATCGCAGGAATGGATACCACTTGGATACGACATTACTGCTTTCCGTATTCCTCGGAATGTTTGGCGTGGATCGGTTCTATCTGGGCTATCCGGGCATCGGGCTGCTCAAGCTCTGTACGCTTGGCGGCATGTTCCTTGGTCAATTAGTAGACATAATTCTTATTGCGCTGCAGGTGGTTGGTCCTGCCGATGGATCGGCCTATGTTATACGTGAGTACAGTATATAAATTATAGATTGATAACAATAGATTCAACTACGACTACCTTCACAGCTTACTACGGCGCGGGCATCAGCATTGTGCGCAGCGATAATACGACTTACCGGTACTGCAATCAACTGTATTGCATGCAGCACTAAGGGGACGGCCTCGGATCAGTCTAAAGTTAAGCATCGAGTGTTGAATTAGAAACTATTATTAATCGTAGTTATTAATCTAGACTGCTAGCTCAATGAATTGTTGTAGTTAAGCTAGAATTTTTAAGAGACACACACACACACAAATTTGTATATATGCAAACATAAACAATTGTTGCCAAGAATCAGAAGAAAGGAAAGACGCCTATGGTAAATTTAGGGGGGGAGAGGAGAGACCAGAGGATCACAGTCAGATCATGCAACTATCTCGCTCGCTGGGCTGGGTCTGCTCTGCATGCGCCAGCCAGAGAGCTGGAAAATATAATTGGGCAAGCTTGTACTTGAAATCGGCTGAGCATCAGCGTTGGATCCCAATACAGTTGAACTGAAGCACTGACGCAGACTCAGTGCAGACGGTAATCGACGCAGATGACGGCAACACGACACGGCTCGAAACAGGGCGGGAAAGAAGGCGGGGTATGCGAATCGCGATTGTGATTGCGATTGCGCATGCTGTTTGCTGTTTGCTGTTCGCGGTGCGCTCGTACCGTACGTTCTGTGGGCCTTTCATCTGATTGGCATTTCCGAAATAATCAGCGACATTGCATCGCCAATGGCACGAAATGAAGAAAACCGAAACAACAACAAAAACATGACAGAAAATGCGTCGCTTGTTCGATTTAATTGCCATGGCCAATGTTTGGGGTCGCGTGTAATTCAATGCCTTTTAATTAGGCGCTCAATTAAGGCAGATTCGCGACTGCAGCATGAAGAAAGTCTGAAAGGCAAATAAATAAAGTGCAGCCCATGCAAAACTCACACTCACACTCACACACACGCACACGCACACGCACTCGCACACAGTTGGCGAATCACTGGCTGCCCAACTGTGCCGCATTGCTCATTGCTCATACGCACTGTCTGGCTGGCTTACTGCCGCTTGTTTACTCAGTCATATTATTGTTTACGCAGCCACGCCCCTCCCCCTCCCACCACACACGCACACACGCACACACACACACACACACTCACTTAAGAGTAGCTCCTTTATGAGCGCACACCCAACCGCCGCTGTCTGCGCCTCAGCGTGTGTCCAGTTTCAATTAGCCAAGTTGACAGCCAGTTGCGAGACTCTTCCTCTTATACGTTGTCCTTGTTGTTGCTGCTGTACTTACGGCTATTGTTGTTGTTGTATCTATGTAATTACAGCATGCGACTTCTGCCGCCTGTGCAAACAAGCGACGCTTTGATCTCCGCCTGACACTGCCCAGACAGACACACAGAGCACTTGGCGCTTACTTAGCCAAGCAGCACAGCTGAAAGGCGGATCTCAGCCCCTACTCTTGCTGACTGCCTTTGTTGTGTCAAGTGGCGGCCCAATCTCAATAATGGTATCGCTTACGCGCAGGCAAATGAACTTTGCCAATGGCCATTAGAAATTCGAGCAGCTTGTTTTTGCCCGACACACCCTGTAATTCAAGGCACGGGGCGTATACATAATATCTATGGCGACACATTTCGATAGTCGAAAGTTGATTGACGTTGATTGCAGGGTAGCTGCTGGTCCTGTAGCTCTAGCAGCTGCACATCCAGCCATCCAGAGAGCTGATGAGGCAGCGGACTTACACGGCGTATACATAATGATAACTAACTTTGATTACAGGGTAACTGCTAGCCGCGTACTTCCCGCCCTCCTGCTGCGCCGTCCGCCACCCGGCACGTGGTAGCGACCTCATGGAAATTGCCCAAGAGTTGCGCAGTTCGGGCTATTCGCCGGGTGATCTTTCGCTATTTGTCTTCGGCTTAGGCTCAGGGCTCCGGGCTCATTCGAGGTGAGCAGCCCCAAACACACACACACACACACACGCCCTCCTATCTGGCAGATACGTAGTTGAGCCTGGCAAATAGTGGCAAATGGCAAATATTTGCAGTTATCAAAATAGAATCGAAAACTGTTTTATATATAGCCACCCGGCAAGATCGGTGCACGTAATCACGACAAGCAGGTAGGCGTGGCCGCAGGGGGTAGGCTACGCTATTTACCAAGAGCTTTGAGGCTCAGCGGCTAATTACGCTCAAGTGGCGTGGAAAATTGTGGGCTGCGCTTTCCTCCGGCTGCTGACGTTTATGCGAAATTGCTTTTAAAGTTGTTTACTCTCCTCTAAGCAAACATAAGTAATTTAATGAGGCGCAATTATTGAATTCGCAAAAGTAAATCATAGAGAGCGACTACGTCAGTGTGTGCCACATGATGCTGCAGCTGCGGTTGCACACAGCGTTTGCAAATTGTTGCCCGGTCGCCAGCTCCACATGAATAATGGCCAACTCTTGTGACAAAATGTGCGCCTGGGAAAACCGTAGAACCGTAAAACCGAAACCAACTTCGACTCGCAGCGCGGCAACTGGGAAATCGCGAGGCGAGCATTCGTGATAGCTGCATGGCTTTCCATGCCTTGGCCTGGCCTGGCCTGGCCTGGCTCTGAGCCTGGCCAATCTTATACAATGAGTGCATAAATCATCTCTGCCAGCCACTCTCCCCCGCCTCCGCCCGCTGCCAGCTGGCATTTGATTACGTTGAATGCGCTTTTCCTCAGCTTCAGCCGCAGCTCCCCCTCTCCGCTCTCCGCTCAGCGCTCTTAGCATAAATGTCAAATGCTCGCCAATTTGATTTGGCGTTTGGCTAAGTATAAATTATGCCAGGCAAAAAAAAAAATAAATAAAGTCTAACGACTCCCTCGAGCCGCTTGCGTGCCAGTCGGCCAAGAGTTGTCTTTAATTTGCGTTTAAGCCAACAATTTAACAACTTAAGTGTTATTATCGCATTTGAAACAAATGCCATAAAAGATTTGTGGCTTTCGAACAAGTGCGGCCTAAGTGCTAGTTGCTGTATTTAACTGTAAATGCAGCTGTATTCGCAGCAGCAGCAGCCGGCGCAGCAGCTGCCACTGTAATGCAAGTGCTGTTGCATTTAGCTAATGCATGATTCCACACTGTTTATGCCTTGTAACTGACATTTGCTATTTATGCGCCACGAACACAATCCACCAATTATGCATACGTTCCACCAACTTGTCGAATTATGATTTTTTGAAATTGTTTTGCAATATGTATAAAACAGCATGAATCGGAGTTGAAATAAGAGAATCGACCTTGTGATATTATACCTCATCTCCCTCTCTCTTTCTCTCTGCCATCCCTCCGTTATTATCATGCTGATAGTTCGCGTGTTCCATTCATAAAAGTAATGCCGCGGCGCGTGATTATTGGGTTAGGTATTTGGCCTGGTATTTCCTTGGGCAATTTGGCCTATCAAAGCCCCCGGTCCAACAATGTTCGAGGCATATTAAAATGCCAAAAATTGTTGACAGAACTCTAATTTGCTGCATTGAATTCCGGGAAGCGTATGAAATTGAGAATCGCGATAAGAATATTAGTCCGCACTGTTTGCCGAGAGTGGAAGGCGAGTGGAAGGGGGAGCCATAAAATTTTGAGCCATTCACCTGTGCCATAACGGCACCTGTTAACAAGGTGTTCGTTACGTATCGTGCACTCTATGGAATGCTGAAAATTCTATTCCATTCGCTGATTGCAGCAAAGTAGCAAAGAACTTTGATCCAAGCGGGGCTATACCTAATGGATCGGATAACACTCCACAGCAGACAATTTCCATATAAACGCATATACTATGCCAGATTTTGGGCTGCTGCAGCTGTTTTCGAACGGCATAAACGACATCGAAAACGTAGTAATTTAATTGTACTTAAAGCGAGCCATTTGGCTATATAGACATATATACTATATATACTATATATATATATATATGTGTGAGCCAAGGCATTGCTATAAAAGCCATCCAAGGCTGACGAGCGCAGCTCAGTGAACGAAATCAATTACGAAACGCAACAACGAAAGGGAGGAATACCTATACCGATATTCGGGCTATAGGTAAGTTATTACCTTGCCAGATTCATAGGCCATATATCTACAACGAAATTTAGCCATAAAATGTTATGCATTAAGATAAATTGCCAACATATTATGTCCAATACACGACGTTTCTATGGCATCTTTGGTTCAACTTGACCTCAAGCCAATTGCCCGGCGCTAGTTAACGGTTCGAGCCCCCAAAAAGCTGAAGAAAAGCCAAT
>JABVZX010000001.1:9071531-9086363 GCA_020883565.1 Drosophila pachea
AGCGGGGCACGTGCAGCGCATGCGCAACGAGCCGCAGCAAGCAGCTGAACAGACGGACATTTGTAAACACTGATTGATGCACGTCGTCTTCAACAGAATCGAGCTGAATGTTGCGACATCTGCCAATAGCTCCGATCGGCCACCGACTGTGTTGCGGCTTTTGACTGCTTCCGCGTGTCGGTCGCCTGGAGAGACGACGCCAGCCGGAGCAGATACCAACAGACGACAACGGCGACGCGTGCTCGTGCCTTATCGGGCGCTAACCTGTCCATATTGCCGCAAATGCATGTTGGCTAACATGGTGCGTGTATAATTGGAGCGCATGTCTGCATGCGTGTGCGCGTATGTGTGTGGTGTGGCGCCAGAACGTGCACCAAATTTGGCAATGTGAAATGCTGCTGATGTCCAGCTGGCCCCGGCATACGTATTCCCCATGGCCGCATGCCGTATGCCACATGCCGCCATGCCCCATAGGCATTAGAGCGTCGCCAACCACTTAAAATCTGTGATTTATCATCAAGCAAATGTTTGCCCTGCACAAATGAACGGAACAGCATGTCCAGAAGAGAGCCGCAGCCAGAGCCAATGCCAATTGCAAAGAGACTCATAAAGATGTGCGGCGATAAGCTCTGGCAGGGATGAGCATATGGACAGGGCCATGCATCATCATTGTGGCGGCACAAGTCCTGAAGCACCACTCTCAATAGACCCGCTCTGCCTTATCCACATCCTCATGCTCCCCGAATCGTTCGGGCTGAATTCTTGTGTGTGCATAAACAGAGTGTCGAATCACATGAATCACTTTGTTGCGTGGGAGTCGGCCGCCATTAGCAGCATATATGTCAGCGGCCGCCCACGCAGCTCGCCTCGGCCAAGGGCTGCACTTTCCGGGTGGCTTTTGCCAACGCTCAAAGCGACCGGAAAAGCTAACACAAATCTATAACTATGCGTTCGCGCTGACAGGCTAAAAAGCCACTGTTCAACAGTTCCACAATCCACAATCCAAGCGCTGGTTATTTATGTCAATGGCTTGATACACACACACGCAGACTCGGCAGAGAGCGAGTGTGGCTGAGACTGTGTGCGAGTGGGAGAGTGTTTCACGCAGTTGCGGCAATCTATTGTTGAAATAAATTAAAGCATACTTCTCGGCGGCGACCTAAATGCTCGTACAGCAGGGTGGCAATTTCAGCTCTCGTTCTCTCTCTCTCTCTCTCTCTCTCTCTCACACACTCTATCCACACTACGTTGCAGCCAAGACAAATTGGGTAAAATAATGCTAAGAGCATGTCAAGTCAATAAATGATATACATATGGAATAAATGATGGAGATGCTAAAATGACAATAGCAGAATATTCCACTTGATTAATGTACGAAAAACAAACATTTATCGAAAGAGTTTTGCAGTTCTTTATTATATCTGTTCGAGCGAAATTCGAATAGATGCTGCTTTAATTCAAGGACGAACGAATTTAATTAATTTAATCTACAGTTCAAAGCGGCCACTCCAGCTCAATTTGATGAATCTGGAGCAAAGTCAACTGGGTCTCATATTCTGTCAGTTAATTTCGAGTCTGTATAGCCCTGCTCTTATGACAATTTGATTTTTGACAACATTTTTACCCAGTCATTCCCTTTACCACTTGTCGTCTGCTCAGGCTGATTATTCCTGGTAGAACTCAGCAGGGCCTTCATGAAAGATCTCCTACACAAGGACATATCGTACGTGGGGCGTGCTGCATGGCCTCGTGTAGGAGATCTTTTGTCTAGGCCCTGCTGTGTCCTGCCCAAGAATATATATTTCACAAGCCCAAGGTAAGTTCTTAATTCTGATTAATATTCCATTAATATATTACTATATATTCCGAGGTCGGGATTCCTTAGAAGGACATATCGAAAGCATATAATTATCTATTGATTTCCATAAGCTAGTCTATATTAAGCCGGTGAGCTGGTCGACTCCTTACATATATATTGATGAGATTGTACACAAAGCTAATTATATATACACGAGCAGAAGTAGATAATTTGTGCGCGCGAAAGTGAGTATTCGATTACAGGCGTGGAGTGAATGAATGAATGAATGAATGAATATCAGTTAAAATTAATGATTATTTTGCTATGGCGTTTCATACTATGCCTCGACTTGGGCTTAACTCCATCTAATTTTAATGTTCAATCAAGTATTCAGCGTCGCCTTCAATGCCCTCAAGCATCTACGTCCGTCCTCTGTCCATCAAAAACTGAAGGGGCTTGGGGATTTTCTAGTTAAATTAATTGCCCACTAAGAACTTATTTGACTGTCGAAGACATTTGCATAATTGGCCCAGCGAGCGACTACAATAGACACACTCAGAATAACCCCAGGATGTAAGCTCTATATATACCTACAGCGAGTGAAGCAGAGAGATGGAGGAGAGTGGGAAGAGGCAAGGAAGAGCGAAAGCTACATATTAGCAAGTTTGTAGAAAGCTGCCCCGAACAGACAAATCGACGCAACAGACACACGGGCGTCAGCATCAAATTATCTCCTGTACACTTGCTGGACAGAGTACATTGAATATGTTAGGAGCTCAGACTAACTAAAAGCTCAGTAAATGTTTGGGCAAATTGAAAAGTTGGATGTGAAAGCTTCTCTCAATTACTCTTTTATATTTAGTATTCATTTGGTTAGAGTATTTGCAGTTCGTCTTTGCCTTCGACTGGGCTCAAACAAGTTGTCGAACAATGAAACATTTCGGCATATGACAATTCCTGTCAATACACGTAAGGTATTATTATTTATTTGAATTAACTTGTTTTCTTTATAATTGTATATATATATATATATCTGCTTTTAGCTCACACATGCGGGCAACTGGGCGGACACAATTCAACTTCAATTCAAATTAATTGAAATGCGACGCTCGGCAGAAGGCGAAGACAAGCCAAGACAAGATTCGAAATATCATTATCGAGCTCATTATTAGCTAAATCATCATCGTCATTAGCTACAGCTGTAAAATGCAATTAAACGCAATTATGCACAGCGCAAGTGTTGATACATGCCAATTCCCCCCCCCTCCCTCCCTCCCTCCCTCCCTTCCTCTCCTTCATAACAATCGATGCTGAATAATGACGGAAGTTGGCTGCTTGCAATCAATGCCCAGCCCGAGACATTAATTGCGATTATCTAATCGAATTCTCAGCTAATGCACAATGCGCACATGCATATTGATTAGGGCAAATATAATTAATGATTTGCAGCAGTGTGGCGCCTTAGATAACAATTTAAATCGATGCAGCAGCAGATGCTAACAGACGCCCCATCCAATTGGATATTTGAGAGCTGCATGGGAAACTTTACGAAATCGATATGCGAGATGATTGGCTCAAAGGAAAGTTGTGTGTGCCTGCATATACTAGAAGCATTTCTACTATCCAACTTGTTTTGGGGCAATAAAAGAAAAAGATTCTATTCGATTAGATGAAATTAGCTCGAAGACTTTGAATCAACTCAGATATCAAACACACAATGAAATTGATATCCAAGCATTCCCCGAAATATCCAATTAGAACTTGTTGACTTGTTGTTGTTTTTTAAGATTATGTCTATATAAATATTATGAAAAAATTCAATTCAAGCGTAGCCTTAATGGTTTTAATATAGCTGAAGTATATTTATAATCGGTTAATTTGAGTTAGTTAAGTAAATCCGATCGATTGTCTATATGTGCATATATGCCAAACACAAGCTTTGCTTTTGCCGCGTGGCCCGAATTAAAGCGAATGGTTAACGCCCGTTGCAATTAGCATATTCGCGCCACCAACTTTAGTCTAATGAATTGACACTAATATGTCGAATATTATGTTTGCCATAAACATCAAATCAAAAATCAAATGACCAAATCAAATACAAACCGACAGATTGCTGCCGCTGCTACCCATTGCTGGCCAAATCATTCACAGCTAACACACAAAGCAGACATTCAGTTAACATACACTCCGATCCACGCCCACAAATCAATAAGAGCGACAGGCGCGCGTTCATTGTTGACCTCTCCATATGCATGAGCCCATAGATCTCCACAGAGTGTTATAGATCTTTTATGGGTACATAAATTGAAACGTGCCCGTTTTATGGTCACCCCCGCTCCCCTCAAAAAAAAAAAAAAAAAAAGGGAACAAATAAACAGCCAGAATGCCCGCGTGGCAATCAACGAACGTTCAATGGACTCGAGTCCTCTAATAAAAAGCCAATTGGTATGAATTTGTGCTAGCCGAATTGATATGCTCTTTCGGCGGGCACAAAGAGAGTGAGCCAAACCCTGAAGCTGGCTACTAAAGCTTGGCCAAATTCTCGTGTTCCCGGTCATTCCCTCAAATTAATATTTATGTTTATTTATTAACATTGTTTTGTATAAACTTGTTCTTTGGTCGTTTTGTCTTAAACGTGTTAGAAAGGCTTGGTTGGCCGAGCGAAATGGCAAGAGAAATAGAAATAGAATAAATACACTCAGCAAAATATGGATGCAATTTTGCCTTCCATACTTCCATAAAAATAAATAATTCTAACCTGAGAAAACCGAATGACCCGCTTTAGCAATCGCTTTGGCATTAGAATTCTCGCTGACAGATTTATTTGCCAAGATCAGATTCGGAGTAAAGTATTCCCACAGACGCAGTTAACACTTGAGACTACTTGAACACATCTTTCGCTGAGTGTATTATACACAAATATACTTATTTATATATTGGATGTGTGTGCAGTATATTTAAAAGTTAAGGTAAGCTAACTTAGCACACATGCGAAGCTGGATTGACTGATGCTGAGACACTCGTCGCTGGCTCGACGGAGTCTGTCTGTCTGGTCGGGGCTATTCATTCGGACAGAAACGTTCAATAAAGACGGCCACGCGAATTGGCCAGACTCTCATTGGAAAGCGTTAGCTATTATCGAACGCTTCACAAATCAATGTGATTTACCAGCTTCATTTCCAATTTACATTTCGGTACCATTCATATATATCAGATATAGCCATAGTTAGTCACGCATTTCAATTTTCGTATTAAGCGCGTCGAGTTCTGGTTTGTTTATTTATTTTTTTTTGGTTTAAAATGTCGGCAAATACTGTGACCTTAGCTGCCTGCGTGGCTCTGCTGCAGTTCGTCCTGCTCCATTTCGTGGCTGCCAAGCAATATAGCTGGTGTGATCCTGCTCTCTGTAATCCGGGTGATAAACATATAGCGTGCGGCAACAATGGCGTAAGTTTTCTCCTTCTTCTGAGAATTGTTTGAAGTTCCAAATCCCGCCTTTTGCAGCATTTCCACAGACGCTGCCAGCCGGACGCCTACGAGGTGGACATCTCGCGACATAAACAGTACTTCCTCCACGGCCACAACAAGCGACGCAACTTCGTGGCGCTCGGCAAGCTGCCGGGCTACTATCCCGCTGCACGGATGACGACCATGGTAAGGCTGCGCCTCGTGAGAAGTTCCTCGGATCCAATATATATATACTATGTCCACTCGCGAATTTTCAGGTCTGGGATGATGAGCTGCAGTACTTGTCCTCGTTAAATGTACGGACTTGCGTATTGGATCACGATGATTGTCACAATACGTATAGGTTTGCCAATTCGGGACAGAATCTGTGCGCCATTTGGCGAGATCGTAATCCGCATGTTAATGTGACCAGCCTGATTGAAGAGTCGATGGGTCTGTGGTTCAACGAGTACGACTTGATCGACAGCAGCTATATCGACAAGTTTCGCGTCACAAAATATTTGTAAGTCTCAACGGATGTCTCGCCATACACAAAATATATCTACTACATATCTGATAACTCCTTCAGTGAGGAGTATGGCCATTTTGCGGAGATGATGGTGGATCGGAACTCGCGTCTTGGTTGCTCTATACTGCGTTTCACCCGCCCTGACTATCCCTATGTGTACATCTATAATGTTGTCTGCAACTACGCATCGATCTACGCCCTGGATGCCCCGGTCTATGTGAAGGGTCACACTGCCTCACTCTGTCAAACGGGGCGGAATCCGTTCTATCCCGGCCTCTGCTCAGTACGTGAGCAATATAATCCCAACTACTGAGAGTGCGCAGGAGTAGTAATTTATATATAGATATATATGTAATACTCAGGTAATAGAACTGCCATGATCTAAGTGAACTTCATCTGTATTGTACATTTTACATAAGTTTCTCGTTAATTGTAGTTGTAGTCTTTGTTTACTAATAAATAACAGATCGCAAATATTAAGCAATAATTCATTAAGATAATCACACCCACTCGACGGCTTTTAGCCCAACATCAACGTCTGTCATTGTATAATAATGATATTTATAATTAATTAACAATTCGTTGTAAAGCAGCCAGCCTGCTTGTTAGCAACTCTCCAAACGTTCGGTAAGTATTTAAATTTTTTTCTAACAAGCTTAATCAAATAATGCCAAAATTAATGAGGGTCTTCTAGCCCAAACTCGATCCCCGACTAGAAGATGCCCTGACTTACCTGAACTTGAGTGGATAATTTTGCGCTATGATCCTCTTTCATCACTCCTCTTGATTTGCATGGACGGTTATTCCAGATGACAGCCAGACATATCTCAGACATTTGTAAGTGCTGGTATATCGGGGTAGGTTCGATCCAAGTTAGACAGGTTAACATTTGATAGCACGGCACTTTCATTTGTTTTTTCTGTTCCAAGTTCTAAGACCAAACATTGTGCCGAAAGACCATAAAACTCTTTTTTGAATATGCAAATGATATCAGTTTTTTGTTTATTCGCTTTTATGATTTTATCCGGCCTGCCAGAACAGACGCTAAGAACAAAAGAAACCCGTATTGGTACACACAGCAACACACTGAATACGTACGGCATAAAATGTCACTGAACCAAATGGCAAACACCCACATGGACTCATTTCACTTACATTCATAGATTTGCCAGCCGATCCGATCCGAAGTGAACTTCATTTAACTTTGTTTGAAGCTACTTAATATGTTCTGGGAAGCCCGAGTTGAATGTTCTAAACTAGTGTACTATTTCCCTCTATCTCTCTTACATGCTATAAAGACGTGCTGAACCTAAATTTGATCTTAGAATATATAAAAGTAATAATTTTTTTAAAACACAATTTCGTAGGCATCTGACAGTCAGTGTTTGTTCGACGTGCGTCTCCAACGCCTCGGGTTCAACTTTTGAAATTTGCATTTGTTATACGGCACAGACACAGGACTTTATTCTAGATTTGTGAAACACAAAAACACTTATTAATTAAAGAACACATTGCGAACATTACCACAAAATATCGATTATGATATAAAGCATGTGCACTTAACTTTAGTTAAGCCAGCTGCCAATTGATTTCAAATGTGCACTTGTTATATGAAATAGACACAGGACTGTGATAAACACTATTAAAACACAATCAAATACGCTTTAATACTTCACACAACACATTAAAATGATCAGTACGAAATATCGTTTAAGGTGTAACACGTGCGCAATTGTTAGTAAAGGTTGCTCTAATTAGTTCACCAATTACCGATTCATGCCTATCGACATCGCATTTTGCACCGATTAATCGCCGTTGTTGGCAATGCGATTCGCGGCAATTTATCTTACACGGTGTTGCCAGCCCATAAGAAAATTACATTTTAAGCTCCTTAACCGATTTGGAGAACCTGAAAATATACCTCAAATAATGTTTAAGATTTGATTTGAAGTACACATATACATATATAAAGGAGATGGCTGAAAATCGAACGAAATCCATAAATGTCAAGTTTTCCGCCAGTGCAAATTGCGGTTTGTTTTATCACTTTTGATATAACTTCGCACGTTTTAGCCGTTAATGCGTTCACAATTAATTACGCAAAAACAGCATGACCTGCCTTAAACGATGCATCTCACGTTTGGGCCGGATTTTGAGCAATGGACGCACAAAGTTTCCAAAAATAAAATTCGATGTCGGATCGCTTTCATATAAATATCTCGCTGGCAGCCGCCAACATTTGCATTTTCCATACGCTTACTGCAGCATCAAGAACATGAATCGGAGATTTAATATTGGATGCAGTTACCTGCCGCTACTGCTTTTGATCAGTTTTACAGTCATTGCAGCCAGTGAGCATTCGTGGTGTGATCCTCAATTGTGTTCGCCGGGCACCACTCACGTGGCCTGCAACAATACGGGCGTAAGTTTCTGATCTGGCCCAACTGGAAGAGCTTTCTTCAATTCAATAACAAACTGATTTCTGTGCAGAATTTCCATGAGAGATGTGATCCGGATGCGGTAATGATTAATTTAGAGCCACATCGAGAATTTATCCTGGACCAGCACAACAAACGTCGAAATTTCGTTGCGGCAGGCCTTCTGCCGGGCTATTATCCGGCCGCACGCATGGCCACAATGATCTGGGACGAGGAACTGGAGTATTTGGCCACTTTGAACCTGAAAACATGTGATCTTGAGCACGATGAGTGCAATAACTCGTATCGCTTCCGTAATGTCGGTCAGAATCTTTGTGGTGTGGATAGGAGGCGTAACAAGCCGTTGAATGTGCGCGGTATAATAGAGAATTCAATGGGTCTGTGGTTCGGTGAATACCCACTCATCGACAGTAGCTACATCACCCAGTTCCGTGTAGCCAGGCATCTGTAAGTCAATCAAAACGAATTGTTGAAGGGGTCACCAGAACTGAAGGCGTCTTTTTCCAGGGATAAATATGGACATTTTGCAGAGACAGTTGTGGATCGCAATACGCACGTCGGCTGTGCAATGATGCGCTTCACAAATCCTCAATATCCCTTCTTGTACATCTACAACATGGCCTGCAACTACGCCAGCACCTATGCGGTGGGCGTGCATGTGTACAAGGTGGGCGAACCTGCCTCCGAATGCGAAACCGGTTCGAATCCCAAGTACCCGGCACTGTGTTCGGTCAAGGAACAATACAATCCCAATTACAATGAATATTGATTAAACTGTTTGCCAAAGATATAAAAACCGAAATTTTCATACCTTACTGCATATCTTCCGGTTCAATTCACTTCCAGCCTTCTTACTAATTTATCCTGAGACTTTCTTGATGTACTTATTTATGAACATTTCCGTCCAAATGATCAAGCTGTTTATTTGATTCGATGCTAATGAATAATCCCGTATATAAATATTTAAATATCATTTAACATGCGCGAAACCAAAGTGAAAAATGTTCGGCGGCACAGTGGTACAAAACAGTATATGCACTTGAGGCAAATCATCGAGGGAGACACGAACCGAAACAGTAGTCAGTCGGGCGTTATTTATAGGTCCTCAAATCGGCAACACCCGACTTTATGATATTTATTCAACGCCTTATTAAACGTTCACACGCGTCGCATTGATTTATTGAAGACAGTTTTGTAAACATCTTTGGGAAGATCATATATTAAAGTAAATTGAATATACGCAGGAGGTCCTCCATTTCCTCTTCCATTTATGATTGTTGCTTTTATCAAAATCTTCGTCTTATATAGAACTAAATATGTGTTCCTCCGAAAAGCGACAAGTTCATTTCGTAACCGCTAAATAAATTAAATTAACCAAGGTGCCGAGAGCTTCAGGTGTCACTCACTAAATTATGCGGACCACCCAGGGCGACAGGTCAAAACCAGCGCAATGAGTCAGATTTTGAGCAGCTTTTCAATCGAAATGTCGCGCTCAAACATGTGCAGCTCAGGTCAGACTCAGTCCACTTGGGCCGGAATTCATCAGACGACTCTCAGGAGGTACGAGGAGAGCATAGCAGATTGATATCATTCTCCAAACATGAATACATTAACGACTTGATGAAATGCCTGGGCACAACGCACAGCAGGCGGAAGCAGGAAGGGCAGGCATGTCTGCATGCAGCTCCTTGTCTGTCTGGAGTAGATGTCGACATTTCTCACTCAATTCTGGCCAATTTACGAGGCATTGTTGAGCCTGCGGCTGGTTAAAACTGCATCCAACTGGAGCAGCGTCCATATAACTTATTTGGCCCCATGTGTGGGCTTCAGGCTGTGCGCACAGGCCGCACAGCTGACAGGGGATCAGGGCCCACTCGCTGCATGCCAGGCCAGACACTGTGTCTGGGTTGGAGCTTGAGGAGACGGCCGACTGGGCTGCAGCTGGGCCTGGTACAATGCGTGAGCAAGCTACACGCCATATCTCTGACTTTTATCGTGCTTTATCTGCAGCGATGCATCATAAACGAGTCCACTCACACACACACACACACACTCGGACGCCCACATTAGTGTTCAGCCAGACCAAATCCAGTTCTATTGCTATCAAAGCCACAAATCCGCACTCCACTGAAAGTTCACGAATAGTTGACAAATTGGCGAATTTGAAGCGTTTGATTAAATATTTTCTAACATATATTTAAAGAAAAATTCATTTAAATTCGCAGGTTGCAAGGATTATAGAATATAGTAGCCAGCAAAGCCCCCGCTACTTAGGGGAACAAATTTCAGGTTGTTGTTCTTGAAGTTCATTTCAAGAGTAGAAAATATTCCAATTGGGATTCGCATTGAATGCAATTCTTATATGAACAAATTCCACATATTCAATGATTTGCAGCTACCACCAAATGCCCAGGTCGCTGAACAACTCCTCGGTGGTCGGCAGCTCGAAGTCCTCGTTGACCCACTCGGACCGCTTCGGCTTCTGCTGCTGTGTGCCGTCGTCTGCCGGCCCATAGTTCTTACGATAGCCCATGTCACGTAAGTCATCCTCGTCGTATTCCTCCTCATCTTCTACAGCTTCTAGAGAGCTGCTCAAGTTGGGCTTACCGGCACGTGGAGCTGCTCCCTTTTTGTCGCCCAGCATGCGCTGCATGTCGCCAATCTCATTTACCGGCTGGACATCCTGTACCTGTTCAACTGGCTGCTCGGCTGGCTCCTTTTGCTTAGCCGCCTGCTCGTCCGTTGAGGATGAGGCCAGGCGCACGATGCGATCAAAAAGTGTTGCAAAATGACGCCTGAAGCGGCTGTAGTCGAAGCTCTCGCGGTTGCTAGTGTTGCCATCGAGTAGGCCATGCGTGGAGGTTGACTTGGAGCGCATCAGCGGTCCGAAATGATGCAGCATATCAATGCCCGGCGCCATTGATTCCTCCCAGCTCTAAGCACAAATAAAAACAAAAGAATTTTTCATTTCTATTCTCAACGCCTTGCGTCACTCGGAACCCACCAATTCAGTCCAGTCCTCGACCGGCACGCTCAGCACAGAGCTAACAACGTTCACCACTCGCTCCTCCAGGTTCAATGCAAGTATTATCCATTTGGCCAAAGATACGGCGCAATTGAGGTCGCAGCGCTGCCTGTGGCCGGCCGAGCGAGCCGAACAAACAACCATAAACAACAAATTTGTCAATAAGTACACATATACCTCGATACAGTGGGTGCAAGAGGCATGCGCACAGGCACAGGCACAGGCATGCCCCACAATTGGGGAGCCAAACTAGTGACATCACTCAGGAGAGTATATAGTATAGAACTGAATAAAGTCCTAACTAAAATTTAATTAATATACTAAAAATAAAACATGTCGCTGTCAGCGCACAATTTTGACGCACTGTACGGCTAATTGCGGTACAACTGACCTGCGCTCATCCCGCCGTATTTCAACCAATTTATCGCCCTCCAGTATCAGGTGGTCGTAGTTCGCCTCGATTTGCATGGTGAGGGCCTCCTTGGGCTCGCTCTCCGATTGCTCCTGCAGCTGGCGCTGTAACGCCTTGAACTGTTGCCATAGCTCCTCCAATTGTTCCTGCGCGACCACAACAATCAGGCTTGGCCTCAATTACCCCACACCCCCTACCTCTCTTACTCTATCTCTCACTCACCGTTTGCTTGCGTATGTTCTGCTGCGTCTCGTAGTGGACATCGACGCGGTGCAGGATGGGCTGGGCGGGTATGAAAGGTGCGGCCAGGATGCGTTCCACACAGCGATTGAGCACGCCCCGCTTGGGCTTCTTTTTGTGCATTTTGACCAAGCTGGCATCGCTGTCCAGCCGCAGCGTGGTGTCCACGATGCGCTCCAGAATCATGCCAAACGTCTCCACGCAATCCGATTGTATTCTGCCAAACGTTAACAGGCTACAGTAAAGCATAGCTAGAACGGCCGCAGCAGTTGCCCACCTGATGCGATTCGAGTTCTTGGCTGCCACCACGGTTATGACTTCGTTGAGCTTCTCCAGGCCAGGACAGAGCAGCTGTAAGCCCAAGGCCTGCGCCTCGTTCTCCGGCTCCAGGAACTCGCCAAAGAACGTCGCCAGCTTGGGCGGCACATGTTTGCTGGTGATGGTGTAGGTCAGCTTGATGCCCGCTGCCTTCTGCGGCTGACAGCTGCGATAGAACATGGACAGCGGCAGGCAAGCGCTCTGCTGCAGCACACGCGGTATGCCCTGTGCCGAAGCAGGGGGATTAATAGCGGCATCGACGGCATCAGTCTATACTCACCCGCGGACTGATGAACGAAGCGAACACCTCGATCCGTGCGCTGTGCATGTGCAGCAGCTCCACGACGTAGAAGTCGAGGCTCAACTCTCGTGTGCTGCCCGCCGGCACGTCCAACATGCTGAGCGTCTCCTGACTGCAGCGCACGCCTTCGGGTGTGCGGATGTATACCTGAAGCTCAGCCAGCTCTGCCTTCACCTTCAGCTTGAGCAGTCCTTTGGCCGAGGGCAGCTCCTTGACGGCCACATCAGCCGGCACATCCAGCATCAGCGTGTCGAGATCATCGAACACTTTCGGCTGTATGCTGAGACTGAGACGCACCTGATCCGCGGCCTGCTGATTCAGTGCATCCATATCTCGTATATCCACAGATTCCTTGATCTCATCCTCCAGCTGCTGCAGCTGTTTGTGCGCCTCGGCGAAGCTCAGCTCCTCAATGTTGAGAGGCTGCACCTGGAACTGATACGGCTGAGCGCCCAAATAGCCCACGGTCAGCTGCCCTGTGGCGGTCAGGGTAACAATGCTACCCGCCAGGTTCTGGACATTGGAACGTTGGATGGCCACGGGAGCCGGCGGCGGCAACTGCGCCGCCCAAATGATGTTCGCTTCGTCGTAGATGTGCAGCTTGGCAGCATCTGAGACGATGGACGTGATGAGTCGTGCTCCTGGTTCTGTGCCCAGAAAGAGACCTCTATTAGCTCTTGGCCACCTGTGGAGCCCGATCGCTTACCCCAATAGTAGCCGACCACGAAGCTGTAGAAGCACTTGGGCGCATAGTCCAGCTTAAGAATGAAGTTGAACTTGCCATTGTCGTCCAGGCTGATGAAATTACGCTCGCCCAGAATCATGATATAGGAGCAACTCCTGCAGGTGGACAACCGTAAATGGGAAACTCCATAGGAAGTCTACTCAACTCACTCCTTCAGCTGCACGACGCGCATGTCCAAGATGCCCTCGCCGATGCACTGCGACCAAATGGGCTGATAGCTGCTCTTGGTGACCAGCGAATGGGACAAATCCTGATAGCTATAGCACTGCAGATGCCACGTGGCACTCAGGCGAAAGAAGCTATCCGTGCGTTCGCAGTATGCCACCGGGGCTGGCAGGCTTCTCTGGCCGGGAAAGCGACACTCATACGAGATGCCATCCTGCTCATAGAAAGTGAGCGTGCCATCCAGATGCACCACGCAGAAGAACTCCCGCCCCTTCACCTGGCCGAAGTGACCCTGGCACAGGGAAAATGCGACCCGCTGAAACTTGTGCTCCGCCAGCTGCTGCAACTTCAGCTGAGCTCCACACTCGGCCAGTCCACCCACAGCATTCACATTGTAAATGGCCAAGGCGTTTGGCAGCAGGACGCCCAGCTGGTTGACATTCTCGTTGCGCACATTTCTGACCATGGCGAACATAATGGAAGAGGGGAATAGAAGGATTACTTTCCTAGTTACACATTCAACTACCAGCTACCCGCTAAATTTGCCAGCATAGAGTCCCAGTATGGGCGCCGACAGTTGCGTCTCCAGCAGCAAGTCCGTGGCCTCGAAGGCATTGCCATGCGGATAGTAAATGCTCAGATTTCCCGACTGTGAGCCCACTATGATGTAATCCTTCTCCTGCGCCTCCAGCCCGAAGCGAGCACATAGCAAGCTGGCCACATCGTAGTCGCCAACAGTGTCGCCACACTGTGCTGACCACCAGCTGCACACGTTGAACAAGGACATGATCCGCACAGACTGACATTCACAATGGGGTTTGTTTGTTGATGCCCGACTGTCGTCATGGCAACTTGGCAGGTCACAACGAATTAGCTAGATAGCACAAGGGTTGGCACACAGCCGGACAAGTCGACTGAGACGACCTAGACCAAATCTTATATAACCATCGAAAATTAATTAAAAATCACTTTTGCAATAATAATACTTTTTTCTTGGCTTTAAGAGTTTATGCTATATCATAGATTATTTAGATATTTATGTATATATATTAAAAATTGTATAGTTAAAATTCTATATATATTTATCGTAATTATTTTCTATAACTATAAGCTAGCAGAAGCTTAAGGAATAGGATATACAGAGTTGCATCCACAATTTGGATTTGGCTATAAAACGAATACGGCTAAAACTTATTTATATTATATAATTACAATTAACAGCAGCGCTTAGCTGTCCGTGTGTATGTGTGTGTTTACGCGGTCTGTTTATGTGTGTGTGTGAGTGTGCGCCACGTCGATCACACAACATCATCACCAAAACATCCCGCTCAGAATCCTGCTGTTGGCAAGGAGGCGCCGGCTCATGGCTGTAAAACCAATCGAAACAGAAGATTTTTAAATACGATTTAGGCAA
>JABVZX010000001.1:9134426-9146928 GCA_020883565.1 Drosophila pachea
GAAGGCATTTTCAGACCGCTGAACGCTGAACGCCTACGGGCCAAGACTCGCTGCATTTGGCCAAAGATCTCTACACGTGGGCATATGCCATAATATATACACATGTCGAAGTATGTGTGCGCGTGTGTGTCTGTGTGTAACTGCAGTCTTCGGACTACCAATTAAGGTTAACAATAACAATAACACAATCGGAAAGCATTTGAACGGCTAAGACTTGGCTGGTTCTCTTGGCTTTTGCCGGTTTTCATTTACGAAAATGGTCAACAAATGCGTCAACAGGTTGCTGGGAAGCAACCCACAATAAAGCCATGTGTGTGTGTGTGTGTGCTGGTCAGTGTGCCCATAAAAGGGGTTTATGTGTGTGTGTGTGAGCTGCACAGGTTGAACGTAACCATATTTATTTACACTGAACGAAAAAGCTCGTGAGGTTTCCATTTGCTTGGCGTGAATCATTCAGTGAAAATCATCTTTGGGGCTAAGAGCATCTTAGCATAGGCTACTCTAATACCTTCATTAGCCTATTTCCAGATCTCTGAAACTGTCGTGGCCAAGAGAAAGAGAACTCCGAATCAGAACTTTTTATAACTGGCAGTTGGAGCGAGGGGCCCAGATTATGTAAATGCCAAATATTGTCGTCATCTCAGCACCCTTCTCTATTTATTGCTCCTTCCCCTCATCTCTCGCTTCGCTCGCCATTGCGCTCGCCTCTTATAGATATCAGATGAATATTCAAATGCCTTTTCTTTCCACTCATTTTCAAGGGCATTCGAGCTTCGACTTGTTTGTTTTGTTTTTGTTAATTTTTTTTATTATTTTTACCTCCAATTACCAGCGCTGCCTAATTTGATATGCGTATGGCTGAGTATGTCTGTTTTGGACAATCGGTCATAACGGCATTTATGGCATTATGTCGCATGGAGGAAGTGCTCTCAACATTTTTTTTCTTTTTTATTTTGGCCACGCTTTGACGCAACGTCGTCGAGCAACGTGGCGGCTGAGCTATCTCGCTTGAGTTTATCTATTTTCTGTATCTGTGGAAGCGAAAATTGCGAGCGGCTAATGTGGATTCGTTATCTTTTTATCTTGCTGCAAATATTTGCGCAAGTGTCTTGCTTGCTTTGAAGTCGGCTAAATCGCACGGCGATGCCAGGCCGAATGCTGTGTTGCGTATACGCAGCGTGGTGCAGCTTGCAGCTGTGACACAGTTAATTGCACGCTCTCTACTCCGCTCTCTCTCTCTCTCTCTCTCTCTCTCCCTCTCTGTTTGCTCCGTGTGGGGTCACATCTGAGGCGTGGGCAGCTGCTGAAAACTGTTACAAGGTTGTGTCAGCAATTGACAACTTATCAACATGCTGCCCGCATCTTTCGGCCCGCTCTCCTTCTGTCTCTCTCTGCCCGCCAGCTAGTTGCCACATTCCAGTTGGGGTATCTGTGGCAAAGTGTTTAGCAATTCGTTATTCTTTTTCATCTCGTTTCATTTTTTTTTTTTTGGTTTTTCTGTTCTATTCTTTTCTCAAGTATCTAAATTGACCGGAGGCTGTTGTCCGAATTGCGTTCTTAACCCCAATCGGACGTGGACGTGGACAGCCATGTGGCAACGGATTTAGCGCTCTGCTAAGTTGTGCTCGTCTTCTTCTTCTTCTTCTTCTGCCTTATTATTGCGGCTGCTGTTGCGGCTGTTGTTGTTCCTCTGTTCTTCTTTTATATGCTATTTTTTGCGAGTTCAGACATGTAAAAAGCTGAGCAAAAACTCAGCCGGGCCACAGGCAATGCTTGCCAAATGATTTTTCTTATTTATAAATGCGCCATTTGTTCGCTCTGGCAACAAGTGAGGCAGCAAGGGCAGAGTGGGAGAGGGAGATCGATGTGTGTTTGTTAAGTGCAAATGAAATATGTTGCCACTACAGTGGTAATTGGGCTTGGGATTACGTACGTGGTCGGGCTTGAAAAGCGCAGACGGCCCACACTTTGAGCCGCTTTATCTCTGACCTTGGTCTAGAGCCACCCACACACACACACACATATTGTGCTCGAACTGGTTATTGATTGGACTTGGTTTGTTCGCTTGCAGATCCTACAAAACTTGGGCAAAGTTGATCGTACTGCAGACGAGATCTTCGACGATCATTTGAATAACTTCAATCGCCAACAAACAAATGCCAACAAACTACAAAAGGAGTTCAACAACTACATAAGATGCATACGCGGTAAGTTCATCCACTTCACTTCACTATCTAATGCGAATAGTGTACTTCAAATGTGTTTTCGATTGCCTTTGCAGCCGCACAAACCGCCTCGAAAACTCTGATGGACGCCGTTTGCGAGATCTACGAGCCACAGTGGACCGGGTACGATGCCCTGCAAGCACAAACTGCCGCCTCGGAGAGCTTGTGGCTGGACTTTGCACACAAATTGGGTGACCAGGTGCTGATACCGCTCAACACATACACCGGGCAGTTTCCCGAGATGAAGAAGAAGGTGGAGAAGCGCAACCGCAAGCTCATCGACTACGATGGCCAGCGTCATTCGTTCCAGAATCTGCAGGCCAATGCCAACAAGCGCAAGGATGATGTTAAGGTATCTGATACTAGAATACCTATGCTACGCATACTAATTACATTCCCTATGCCTCTCATCGCCCAGCTGACCAAAGGCCGCGAGCAATTGGAGGAAGCGCGTCGCACCTATGAAATATTGAACACGGAACTGCATGACGAGCTGCCCGCCCTGTACGATTCGAGAATATTGTTTTTGGTCACCAACTTGCAGACACTGTTCGCCACGGAGCAGGTCTTCCACAACGAGACGGCCAAGGTGAGCTTAGAGTTTAGAGTCCAGTTCGCCATCAAAGTCACCCAACTAATTGCACTCTTACCCAGATCTATGCAGAGCTGGAGGCAATCGTTGACAAGCTGGCCACAGAATCGCAGCGTGGCTCCAACACGCTGCGCAAACAAGCCAGTGAGTAGCTATTAATTTATATACAATTTGTATTATATTCAATGCACTCTTTGCCGCAGTTAACGCGATCAAGACATCGAGTCCAGTGCAATCGCCAGTGAACAAGTTGAACAACGCCAATGCCAACAACAGCAACTACCAGAATCAAATAACCACAAACGGTGGCTCCAGCCTGGCCAAAAGTCGTAAGTAGTGGACGCCCCTGAGGTGTTATGGCTCTTCATATATATCTATATCTATATATATATTTATCTATATGTAAAACTGAACAAATTTCCAATATTTTTGAAATTTTACGCATTTACGTTTTTTATTTGTTTATTCTTTTGCTTCTTCCCTTCAATTTTGTGTTCCAATAAAAACAACAAAAATCATAAATTATAAATTGCTCAAAACTGTAAAAAAAAATTCCACTCTACATCGCCAAAGTGTAAAATAAATTCCCAATATATATATATATCTTATAATATATTTAAACGTAAAAAAAAGAACTCAATATTATACACAATATTTAAAATATTTGTATATATTCCGAATGTTATCTATCCTATGCACCTCTACTTTATTTCGATGCAAAATTTAATGGCAAATGTTGAATTTTTTCTTTTAGTTTTTGGCAATTTATAAGAATTTAAAAAATTTTAGTTGTCGCCAACTAATTTTTTGCCTAACTGTCAACATTCCAATTGTGAGAGGGCTAAATTTGCAATTATTTGTTAAGACTCTTTTTGGAAAGGGTAAAAGCACGACCTGGTTGAGATATTTTTAATCATTGCATTACAAATTGAAAAATTTAAGCTTAGCTTTCAGTTGACATCTGATTAGTGTGCGGCCCGAGCAAATGGAATGTTGTCTGTTGTTGCTTTTTTGAACAAAATCTGTGAACTTCCGAAATGCCCCTAACAACGATGCATGTTTTGAGTTATACAATTTACTTTTTTCTCTTTTTTATGATTAAACAAATGTATTGTTTTTGTTGGAATGACGCTAACCCAAACCCCAATATAAACAAAACACAATGAAACAACTAAATTAACAACAACAAACATACATACATTAATAATAATAAAAACAAACATACAACAATATCAAATATGAACGTATTAAACAATACGCCAAACAAACATACATACACCCACACATAAATATATACAATAAATATAAAAATCAAAAACAAAAACAAACAAAAACAAAAACTAGCAACATCCACAAGCTCGTCCATGCTTGAGCCACGATTTGATTCAGTTTCTTCAACGCCAGAGCCAACGCCGGAGTCGGCGCAGCTTTCAGAGAGCCCCGTCCTGCAGCTGGAGAAGGCAGCCGGAGCAGCAATTAATGGCATCAGCACCACAGTACCAACAAAGCTGGTGGAGAACGCTGAGCCAAGCAGCCCAAATGCAAACACTGTGGCAACAGCAACGACAACGACAACAACCACAACAGCAGAAGAGACGACCAATGAAATGGTGGCATCAGATGGTAAACAAGAGACAACGACAACGGCAACAGTGAATGGCAACAACAATGAGCTGGCAGCTACAGCAGCAGAAGCAGCCATCAAGAGCACCACCAACAATGGCACCACTACCACCGCCACCGCCACCGCCACCGCCAACGCCAACGCCACCGCCACCACCACTGGCAGCGCAGTCGTCACGCCCAGAGAGCCTGGCAAGCAGCCGAAAGAGCTGCCGGATGGCCAAGCGAATGCTAATGGCAATTCGAGTTCGCTTGAGGAGCATAAGCAAAAGAAATTAGGTAAAGAAACAACAACAACAACAACAACAAACACAAATACAACGCACTCAGTGACAGAAACAGAAACAGTTAGCGTTAGCCAAAACCAATTAGTTAATAGCCAAACTGTTAAGCATTCTAATAAAAATCCCTTCGAAGAAGATGATGAACGCATCTACGAAGTGCCCAAGGGTGAGTAAGCTCCCAATCTACGAAACTTCAAAACTGGGTCTGTCTGTGCATTAGATTTCTCTCTACACTTATGTGTCTGTCTGTCGTCTAGCTGTCTCTTGTTGGGCACCAATCACAAACAAATCAAGCCACCCCACACTCAACACCCAATGAACAATTTACACACTTTTTCTGAACGCCTCTGAATATTCTGCTTATTGAATGGATACATTTGGGTGCCCGATAGAGTCTGAGAGCGTCTGACAGCGGCTTGTCTATTCTAATATCTTTATCTCTAAAAAATCAAATAAACTTTAGTTTCTGTTGAGATGTCCTGTATCCGTATTCGTAATGTTAATCGCAAATTGTATACAACGGGAGAGAGCATGTGCGTAACGGGCGTATCGATAATCTAAAGATAATCTACATTTATATATATATATATATATACTATGTACTATGTACTATGTACTACCTATAGAACGATTCTTAGGCAGTCAGTCAGCCTTGCGAGTCCTTTAATTGCGTTGGTGCCTTTTCATACGAGTATCTAAATTTGGATTCATACATAAAATCGAGTTGACGTTCAAAGTGAACCAGCTGCTAAAAATTCCAACTTCTGTTATCGTTCTGCTAAAGCTAACTTCAGCTGCTCGGCGACAGATGGCGATAGTTGTTCAGTGTTTACTTTGAACTTCAGTTTGGGCACATCAATTACAATTATCTGTTTCATTAAATTGCATTATTTTTTAATTATTATTTTTTACGCTTGTATATATCGTCGTCATGCACATACAATGGGCTATAGGAATTGTGTTCATCACATCCATCATTTAGCTGAGATAATCTTAAGTGGGCCTTCTTTGGTAAATTGAAGTGTAAACAAAGCTACAAAAATAAACTAAATTGGTTGCAGGTGGCTATAATACGTAGGTTTACTAGTTGTAAGTTATATTCATTCATCTGATCACCATTCAAACACCGCTTGCACGTTCGCTGCCTAAGTCTTTTGTTTTTATTATCCATGGCGCTGTTGCTGAACCTATTAAAACCCGACTAACACCGAATACAGGCTGCGAGTTGTTCTATAAATTAACAGCAAGATCTGTTCTGGCTTTTGCGTTCTGTGCACTAAAAAAAAAAAATAAAACAAAAAAAATAAGAAAACTGAGTTATGTATAACTATGATGTACAGCAAGTGAGCTACATTATTAAGAACTAATCTCTTGCACTATTTCCCGACTATGAATTGAACTTGACCTTTGTTCACAGATGCCAACACCGCCGATTTGCCACCTGGCGTGCTATATCGCGTGAAAGCGACCTATGGCTATGTCAAGGAGGATGTCGACGAACTGAGCTTCGAAATTGGGGATATCATTCGTGTCATCGAGTACGATGATCCCGAGGATCAGGTAATGCTATTCAATATACGTTGCCAGAGATAAAAAAATTGTTCTGAACTTTAATTTGTTATATCCCATATTGAGTGTTATGCATGCGCTAGTTACCCCACCGAGTTCCATGATCAAGAATTTCATTACTTGTCTTTATTGAATGCAGTTTTTTATTACCAATTTGCAGGAGGAGGGCTGGCTAATGGGTCAGAAGGAGGGCACAAACGAAAAGGGCCTATTTCCGGCCAATTTTACCCGTCCCATTTGAAAAGCTGATGCAGCGACGATGACGGGATAATGCAACAACTAAACAACTACAACTATAACAAAGACGAAGATCAACCAGAAAAACAACAACACCAACTGCAGACCCTTTTTTGTTACGCAGTCCTATACAAAAGAACACACATTTTACACACACATTTAACATTTAACAATTTTTTGAGAATCTAACGACTTTTCGGCCAAATTTTAATACAGCGCTGCGACGCCCAATTTTTTTTCTGTGTCTATTGTAAAATTTATTGTTTGGATCAAGTGTATTTCGTATTTGAATAAAATGTCTTGTATTTGTTAGAGCAGTGCTTCCAAACATTATTATAATTATAAATATTATTATTATTATTATTATTATGATTATTATTGTTGAGAAATGATTGCACACAGAATATTTTGAAAATGTTTCATAAATATGATTTCCTAGTTATAAGATTAAAAAGAGATAAAGATAATCAAAACATAAACCAATCGAAGTGCACAGACACCAGCACAGATGCATACATCTAATTTGTTAAATCTATTATTATATTGCTCATAATCCCGAAAGGTAGAGACGAACACTTTAACGCATATCACTCGACGGGAAGAATGTTTCAAACATCTTTCGGTCGGGCGAGACGAAGACCTTTTGTATATGTATTTTTCAAAAGCAACCACAAAAACAAGAACAAAACAAAACATATAGTACGAGTTTTTTATAGTCAATTGAATGTGTGTGTGTGTTATTTTTTCATGAAGAGAGAAAACACCGGAAATCAGCTTTTTGGCATTTCTTTGGTATATTGGAAACAGATATAAAATTGTTTATTTAAATTCACATATTAATGAAAAAACTAATATAAATTGTAGCTGTTATTTAGTTGACAAGAGACCGAGTAAAACTCTCGAATTACAGAACGTGCGCCAGCTTTATAATAATCAAAAAAAACAAGCCAACAGTCAGTCACTAATAAATCCATAACCCATTATTATTATTTAGTTGATCAAATCGAATTGATCGACCAATCGATATTCAGTTTACAGCTTGTTTACCAACTAAATGGAAAAGCACACAGAACCGAAATACATAAATTTTGTTTTATTAAATCTGTACTGTAAAGTTATTATATTAATATTATTTAATTAATTTAAACAATTATTTATCGCATGAATACATTGAACAAATGATAATAATTTACAGACAATTAAATAAAACATAGATTAAATAATAGAATTGGTTTTTTATAGTGGCCAATAAAGATCCGTTTAACGAAAGCAGACTTAACGTCTGGGCATTTACGTATATGTTGTGCAAGATGTGTTTTATGGGTGTGCGCCGTTTACAATTCAAATTGATGCATATCCTAACGTTTTATAAATATTTCATATTGGCTGGTCACCCTTGCAAAACAGTTGAAAGTACTTTTTCATATCTGGTCACATTAAATTCTGCTTGATTTTTATTTGTAACCTCGATACATATTCGATATATAGTCAAGTACTGGGGCAATTCCTAAAATTCTTGCAGCAGCCCTGGTTAATGTTAACGCATGACGTCGAAAATTCTGCGCAGTCCAACTTGCGCATATCTAAGCGCAACCTTGTAAGTTTCATGCAATCATGCTCCTATGTCGGTGACTCTTTCGTGTGTGTTGGTGTTGCGTTAATAAAAAAGTGTAAATACTTAAGAAAATTTAAGAGTTGACGAAGCGAAAAAGTCACTACGGGTCGTGCGTTAACGTTAACCGAACAATGCAAAATCAAATATGTTGTGAGTCTCAAACCAATATCGTTGAAACCTCAAAAACCAACAGCAGCATTAGCAACCAATTCAGAAATACCAGACCCAACTTGCTTGCAAAAGTATTTTAAAAAAATATATGGGAATGTTTTTGTGCGATTTGATAAACAATGAGCTTGTGGTCAAAAGAATGGCATACAATTGTTAAATAAATCGCAGTGCCAGAAACGACGATTTTTCGGGCCAACATTTTTTCATATTCGTTTTTGCCTCGCCCTCGCTCTGTGTGTATAGCAGTGCGCGTGTGTGTATAGAGGTGCGAGCGAAACAGCTATACAGCTACAGGGCACTATCTATCTATCCTATCAGTGATATCTGTATGTCTTATTTGCATTTTGCACTTATGCTTATGTTGATTGTGACCACATATTATTAGTTAAATAATTGCATAGGGTGTTTAATTTATTCGCAGTTGCATTCTATGGCATATGTCAATGCAATTGGCAACATTTGCATAGCCAATTTTAGCGGTGACAACACTGCAACGCACTGCTTGCTCGAGCAAACAGCATGTTTTTGGCATTATTTAGCACATTTTGTGAACGAGCAGTAAATTCTATATAATTTTTTTTACCAATTGCAGTGGGTGCTTTATCGGCGTTAAAAGTTAATATATTTCCGCCTGTATATTGGATATTCATAAATCCATAAAGTCCACATTAGTGAACATGAAATATATACAATAGGCATTTTTGTCATTACAGCATATAATAGTTGTTGGGTGTATAGTTAGAACAGAACTCTTATTGGTTGGGTGGGGTGCGTGGGTGGATTTCACTGCGGCCGCTGTTACTGCTGCTGTTGCTTTCCTATAAACGAAGTGTTTCCCCGAATCTTATAATGAAAATGAAAATGTAAATGTTCTTTCTATTGCAGTTCCACTGCATACCGGAAAATAAACAAATACAAGAAGCATAAAGTATGCAGAAAATTAAATACAAAAGGAGCATTTAAGTGTTGCGTGTGAAAGAAAGCCAATGCGAAGAAGCTGGGCAATCTACAGAATTACCGTTGTGCTCGTTGTAAAATCAAGTTTTTGTTTTAAATTACAAAATTAGAAATTACAAATCTTCTTTGCATTTAAAAGAAAATAAAGCCAAAAAAAGAAAACTGGTAAAATCAAACTAACAAATAGATGCAGACAGTGGAACAAAACGACAAGATTGCAATCAGAAGATTGAACAAATAAATGCAACAGTACATAATTAGTTAAATTAATTATGCATATTTAAACAACTTTACACGTTCCTTAAAAATAATGTTTTCCAAGCGCAACTAAATCAAACGATAACGATATAAAAAAAAAACGACACGTCGTAAAGCAACGGAAACATCACCTCATAAGGCATAACCGCATAGGAATTAACCACACAAACACACAACCATCTTACATATATGCATAGCTTATATACATGCATACATATATCCAAAACGACACCGATTTAAATTAACTGCAGGGAAACAATACGAAAAACAAGAACAGCAAACAACAACATTTTATTATAAATGTAATAATTTAGTGCTAGTAGATAAAACGACCAGAGTTCAATTTGATTAACGAGAAGAAGCTACACTCGGAGCGGAGTAAATCGACGTCTTCAGACTTGCAATTGGGCTCATTCATACGTTTGACAGCAGCGCCAGCCAACCGATATATTAATGCGTAAGTATACACACATATATTTTTACAGAAGAACTAACTTCCACTTGGCAAGTGTTAGCCCGTATCAGAGTCATGTCAGCTTTCACTTGAATTCAAAGCTCAAAAACCAATCCATTCTTGATCAATAAATATAAATATATATATTGAAATATAGGTAAAATATGGCAAAGTATTTAGCACTTGTTGCTTAGGGCATATTGCGGTAGTATGGTTTATGCTATACTTTCATAGCCCTGATAAGAGGTATGAATAATAATGCGGATCTAGGTTCTATAAATACGCGCACACACTTTTATAATGATATTTCTTCTTAAGTATATACATACATTGCCCGTGACTAATGCCGACAATTAACTGAATGCAGTCAGCTATTGTGTGATGCCCTGCTGCCCTCAAAAAACAATGGCTGTTGATGTGGGTGGATTGGGCAGGGTCTAGATTGTGTTTGGACAGGGGGCTTGCGACAAACCTGTTGAGAATCGGATATATTTGCCTGCTGGCTTTCGACTTTATGGGTTGAGGACGAGGTGGCAATCACCTAACCGCTTGTACATTAATAAACACACACACACACATTTACACACACACACACTTGCACCTTTTAACGACCTGCAGAAGCTTTAAAAGTCTTATCAAGCTACCAGCTACCAAATCTTCCCGCAATTCCGAGTTTATCTCAGTTTCTTTATCGGGCTAGTGCTACCTGTCGTTGTCTAGTGATAATCATCTCAACTATGCTTACTTTGCGAGTTGACTTTTGGTTTACAGATATGCACTAGAATACCCTGTACTAAGTCCATGCAATGTGACCGAGGAGCTCCCCTTTATGATCTACATAACACCTATGTTAAAGCTCCACCATAAAGTAAGGTGTATTTCCGGTTAATTAGCTACCGACTTTTTATGCTTAATTGCTTATTGTTTACATGCCTATTTTAATTAATGCAGGGGCGAGTTCTTTGCGAATTGTTTGAGCACATTTTGGTTTTCTTTTTTGGTTAGTTGATAACTTTTATTCTTTGCATGCAACAACTTTTACCAACCTGTTGTGTGTGTGTGCTATATATGTAAACATATATATTATATATGTGTGCGTGCATTGCTCATGTGGGAGTTCTAAAACCCGCATTCACAAAAACCACATTCTTTAGCTCTTTGAAAAACCACAACCAATCGGCGTTTGGTTCACAAATAGGTACGGTTAATGTATCCTTACAATTGCTTGAAGCTAATTAGCATTACGCTGATCAGTCTTTTAGCTGATGATTCAAGCTGTAACCAGAATTTCCCGGCTTCAAGCAAGGCCAATGGCATATGGCACATGGCACATGGCACATGGCTCTGGCTCATTCGCGAGCTCTTGTTAAAGATTTGTTTTGCTCCGGTCTGTGCTGTTTTGCATCCATTTGGACTGGGTTGATGAATCGCCAAGGTACTGTTAATTGAATTTTGTGGCTGAACTCTCGTTTCGAAGCGCATTTCCTTTTGTTGAAAAACAAAACAATCAATAAATGCTATGTATATGTATGTATGATAAAGATACGACCGTAAACTTAAGCTAACTCAGTCAGGTCATAGTTCAAATAGTTGAAAGCAATATAATTAAATTCCTGCCATCTCTTCGTTTTAGGTGTTTATGAAAAGCCGGAAAAGTACGTGAATCAGCTGAAGTCGTCGTGTTCGATGTGGTCATCGTATTTGTGCTCGTCATTGTCAGAGAGATGCGCCAAAGTCTGTTTGGGAAGATAGTTAACTGAATACTGCTGACTACCACGAACGGAACTGAGCGAAGAGCCCCGCACAACACTCACTCACACACGCAAATAACAGACACACCTATATACGCCTACATATACGCGCAAAAGCACGCATACGCACACGCACACGCACAGACGAGAATCCTTTTGAGGAGGGAAAGTAAGCAATAGCCAAAGAGAGCCTGAGTGTCGTAGGAAACAGCGAGCAACGCCAAAGTACAAATGCTCACGAGCAACTAAGCAAATCGAAATTATAAACAATATTGAACAATTTCTATAGGACAAACGCTAAACGGGATCTAAGCAATTTTCGGCAAATAAGAAAGTACACAACTTTACGTAGAACAGCAGACCAAAAACAAAAACAAAAAATAAAAATAAAAATAAAATAAAACAAAATAAGAATAGAAAACGAAAAACGGGTAAGAGAATATCCTTGGAGCTAGGAGGTAAAAGCCAACAACTACTAAAAATCAAACGAGAGCCAGCGCAAGAACTAAAGGATTTACGCACGGCACGGAGCGTAAGGTGGGGAGTGCAGAACGCGTAAGCGTCTTTTAATCCAGTTAGCATGGAGTGCTGTTTATCGGAAGAGGCCAAGGAACAAAAGCGGATCAATCAGGAAATCGAGAAACAGCTGCGCCGTGACAAGCGAGATGCGCGACGTGAACTCAAACTGCTCTTACTGGGTGAGTACCACTTACCTGGCTGGCCATCAATCTATCGGTCATCCGCCCGGGAGTCCAACGAACAGCCT
>JABVZX010000001.1:9155430-9175733 GCA_020883565.1 Drosophila pachea
CGAGGCAATAGTCAGCCAAATATTAAATGTTACCTGCGAACGGAATACACAACGTTTCCGACTCTCGTCGAGCGAACAGCCAAAGGCAAAATATATCTCTGCTAACAAAAATTGGCCAAAATACTCTCGGCTAAGCGTGCAACCGGAGCAGGATTTACCTAGAGCTAAAAGACTTACGTATATTCCGAAACTAAAAATCTGATTCGGTAGAATGGAGTGCTGCTTATCGGAGGAGGCCAAGGAGCAAAAGCGTATCAATCAGGAAATCGAGAAGCAACTACGCCGCGACAAGAAAGATGCACGCCGAGAACTCAAGCTGCTCTTGCTAGGTGTGTATATAGATATTAGATATAACTAGGAAAATAGAACTCATTATGCACGCTGACGAAGCCATGTGGATGCACGTCAAATAGGTGGGGGCGAGATGGGGCTGCTTAAAATATACACATATGTAGATATAGTTGCTATTAGTGGTCATTATTATAGGCAATGTCTGGGCTACGCTTCCTAATTGAAATATTTTTAGAAAAGTAATTTAAGCCATTCTTGGATTGTAAAGGAAGCCAATATCGGGCAATTTGCGATCCCTTAAAAGTATGCAATGAATATTTTCTCAGAAAGCCGCCTCTATTTTTGGTCACCCAAGCTGGTTCAGAGTTTACAGGAATAAATTCAATTAAGAACTGATGCGTTCTTTCAGGCACTGGTGAATCTGGGAAATCCACTTTCATCAAACAGATGCGTATTATCCACGGCAGCGGTTACTCGGACGATGATAAGCGAGGCTACATCAAGCTGGTATTTCAGAATATATTCATGGCCATGCAGTCAATGATCAAGGCCATGGACTTGCTCAAAATAGAATACGGCGCACCGGAAGTGCGCGAATATGGTGAACTGGTGATGAGTATCGACTATGAGGCTGTTACAAGATTGGAGGATCCCTATTTGAGTGCTATCAAGGGTCTTTGGGCCGATGCTGGCATTCAGGAGTGTTACGATCGCCGAAGAGAATATCAGCTAACAGATTCGGCTAAATAGTGAGCTGAACCAATCTATATTCGTATAATATATTATAATATATATATATGTATATCTTCCATAAAGCTACCTAAGTGATTTGGAGCGTATTGAACAGGCTGATTACTTGCCCACCGAACAGGACATTCTGCGTGCTCGTGTGCCCACAACTGGAATACTTGAGTATCCGTTTGATCTGGACGGCATTGTTTTCAGGTTTTTGCTCTTTTGAGGACCACATCGAAAAAAGAATTTAGTTTACTATTTAATGTAATTGTAGAATGGTGGATGTGGGTGGACAGCGGTCCGAGAGAAGAAAGTGGATTCATTGCTTTGAGAATGTTACCTCGATTATATTTTTGGTGGCATTATCCGAATACGATCAGATCTTATTTGAATCTGATAATGAGGTAAACGAGATATACTTTTAAAATATCAAAATTGGAAGCATTCTTCTTTCTTCGATTGCAGAACCGTATGGAGGAGTCGAAAGCGTTGTTCAGAACCATTATTACATATCCCTGGTTCCAAAATTCATCAATTATTCTATTCATGAACAAAAAGGACTTATTTGAGGAGAAAATTATGTATTCGCATATGAGTGACTATTTTCCTGAATTCGACGGTGAGTGGCAGCTACAGGAACTGGTGTTAAATGATAATAAAAATTTTGAAATCTATGTCGGCAGGTCCAAAACAGGATCATGCTACGGCAAAGCAATTTGTGTTGAAAAAATATTTGGCGTGCAATCCCGATCCTGAACGTCAGTGTTACTCGCATTTCACCACGGCCACAGGTTCGTTTCCATATATTTTTTTAATTCATTGACTCTCATGCTATCTGTTAATTGCCAACAGATACCGAAAACATCAAACTCGTGTTCTGCGCTGTCAAAGATACAATCATGCAAAATGCACTCAAGGAATTCAATTTGGGCTAACTGTTTTCCATGGGTTGGACGGATGAGAAGAATTTTCATAGTTATAAAAATGATAACAACGTGCCTTATGAACATATAATTTATAAATTGATTTCTCTTAGTTGTAATAAATAGAACTTGTCAATATATTAGGTGTAAAACTCTTTATTTCCAATGTATGTTTCATATCTAAGCTAAAATTTAAATTTAACACTGTTCATATATTCATGTAGTTCGACTAACAAGTAATAATCTTTGCCTTTTTTTCGTATTGTAAAATTAATTATCACAATGAAATAAGTTTTCTGTTTTTTTTTTTTTTTTCAAAATTTAATGGCAATGCTTAGCAGTGGCCAGAAAAAACTTATCATTTGAAAAACAAAAGGAAATCTACAACGATTTGAGTATCACATGCACATTCAGCGATCGCGACGATTCCATTAACTTATCAAATAATAATAAACATACAACTGCGATAACGAATAAAACGTCTATAATTTTTGGCACTGATTGTAAAACTGTTTAAATGATCACAAAGTCGCTAAGATTGCGCTCCGGTTGAACCATACTTGCTGGCATTAGTTGTACCAGTTTATTGAAAAGATATTGCCGACGATTTTGCAGCTCACAAGTTGCGTCGGTGCGGGCACGTTTCGTGCACGACGAGCCACTGGTACTGGATGCAGTCTCAGATATACCGGAAGTCGCCAGGCTGTCATTGGACTCTAGCGAGATATTTTCAGAAGCTCCTATTCCAACGTTTTCACTCATTTCAACTACAATAGAAACATTTCATTAATTGCTTCAACAGATTTAAATCTAACTGACTGTTTGTGGTTTCGCCGGTTTCTGAACCAAATTCTTCCGTGCACAGTCCGGTTGTAGATCTTGGATTTTCAGAATCTTGGCTGATGTCATGCGACTTAAACAGAAGCGAAGCGAGTTTGTGAAACTGCATTTGGAATAATACTAATATAGATTTTACCATGAAACTCGGTTGATTGCACTTACATTATCTAATTGCTCCGCATCGTTGTGATCTATTACGTCTGCAATATTATTCCTCAGATATTCCAGTGCTTTTATTGGAGCCGAACGGGTCATTTCCTCATATCGCAATTTGCGCACCAAGTAGCGACAATGTGCCAAAATCTCTGCGCGTTTTGGCCTAAAAATAGATTGTTTACTATTTTTAGTAAAACATTGTAAGCGAGTTATTACTTCTCCAACTGCAGCACCCAGAAGTCGTCTAGACGTAATTGTTGATATTGAAATATGCCTGGATTTCCACCGAAAAGGTAATGGGTCTTTGCTACTTCATCATAGACAAGCTGATGAGCGTAGCGTGGACATGGCTCCAGTACATCTTCAGCTTTGCTTGCGCCCAATAAGTTAGACTTATTAATAGTGTTGACGTCCTGAGCATTGTGTTGGCAGTAATAGATGCGTGACCATTTATGGGAGCGTAATGAGTAAACCCAAAACGAATTTGACGCATCTACGTGATGCATATCTCGCCTATCCTTAACCTTATTTAAGCTCTGAAATAATCAATTTGATTTTAGAACGAAACATTATATACATTTGTAAATAATACCGAAAAGACATAAATTTCATCTCGATCACAATCAATGGTAGCACGCAATGTGTAGCCCGATGATGGTTCAAATTTGGCCTCGGTGCTGGCCGTGCTGCCGAGATGTGAATTCTCCTTGTTCAATAGTGATATGGCCTGCGTATCGACATCATATGTGAGCAGCTCATCGAGATCTTCTTTTCCACGCTGCCCACCATATATGTAGAGTTTTCGATGTTTCTGCAATATACAAATATCTTTGATATCTACTATAATAATAAGTTGGCAATAATTACATTGTGAAACACCATGCAGTGGGTAATTCGTGATTTAATTGACATAACATCTGCCTGGGACGCACTGGCATGGTGACAATCTACGAGTATCTGCGTCCACGTGTTCGTCGCAATGTGATACGAAAATAGACCCGAGTATTCTGGCTCAGTGGAAGATGTGGGGTTGCGTGGCGTCAGTATTTTACCACCAAACACATAAATTGTCCGCTTATCGGCATCGATGCACATCTGATGATCGTACAGGAGCTGTGGTCCACCGACTTGGCTAGTGTCATCGCAAATTTGCATCCAATTACGCGTACGCGTGTCGTATAAGTAAAAATCATTCTTTATGTAATCGCTTGTTCGTATAGAGTTGTCCAAATAACGGCCAAGCATGAATATATTCTCACTGATTGGGTCAAAGACCAGTTTATGGCATGAACGGGGACTGGGCCCGTTGGCCAATTCGCAGCGCTCACAGAGCAAAGACCACTCATCGAGCTCTATATCGTATACCCACAAGTCACTTAGGTCTTGGTAGCCATCCCAGCCACCATACAAATAAATTAGCCGCCTTTTAGTATCGACCACCAGCTGATGGCCACCTCGGTTACCCGGCTTTATCTCGCTTTGAGTGTACTTCATTTGCCAGGAGTGTTTATAATCTTGCTTATTCAAATACTCATCCATTAGGCCTTCATCAATGCATTCCGCAATAAAGCGTTCAGCTCTTTCGAAATCACCTTGCACAACCTAAAAAAGTAAGGTATAATTAAAAACCTTAATCTAATTTCAAGAATATTATTAATAACAACCAAATATTTATGCAATTCACTTATAAGTGGATGCTCCAAGCGCACATTCGTTTGCTCCTGCAATGCGCCAAAAGCTTTCATATAGCCCTGCTGACGGAAGTGCTTCAGGCACAGTTTAATAATCTCTGTTTCACGCAGCGTATTGTAGTTCTTCATTCGTGCACAAGTGTACATGGGATCATCTTGACCATGGAGTTCAATGTACCAGATGCTGAAATTGAAGGATGGGCCCCACGACAGCAATGGCACTATTTTCAAATAGAGAATGGGTAAGTTCTCACTGCCATCTTCAGTCATGCAGCGCAAATTGAATACTTCAGGTATATTATCGTTTTTAAGACCGCTGCAAAAATAATTTTTCATATTATTCTGAGAAAGTAAATATAAAGTTGTGTTCGTTGACTACATACGCTTCTAGCAGCAACACCATGTGTTCATCTTCTAAGCCACCAAAGACTCGAAACTTCTTTATATTGCAGACATGCGACTTCTCGAATTTACCAAATTTGATCTTTTGAACAATGGCGGGTCTTCGAAGTTTCAATGTCAGAAACTGTGGTGGGCTATTCGTATACGCTGACCAACGAGACGTTTGATCGTTGGGACAGTCGACGAGAACATTTCTGAAATTGGCAAATGAAAACAAACTGTAAATATGCACACAGTATTGACAATACCGACAGCTGCGCAGTTGACAAGAATAATTACGAAATGCAACTTTGTCATGTTATGGGCGGGACGCGTCTTTATGCACAAACATATCAACAGTTGCATATGTATATGTGAACGTATAAATTTTGTCAGCCATGCTTATACAAACGCATCTACATACAAGTATGCATTTACAGCTACTACGGTTGTGACTTACTCAGGCAAATAGTTTGGCGAATAGCTAGAGTAACGGTGTATTTCGAAATTCAGACGTTCAGAGAGCGTAAAGGTCTTCTGCGTATTTGTCCCGGGTACGACGGGCACAGCCCCATATGAAATCGCCAATGAGCCATTGGAGCTGTCTGTCGGACTCGATGTGGTAGTCGTGGACGTTGACATCCTCTTTTCTGATTTGAACACGTTTAGTGCTGATTTATTTCCTTTGAATTCAAATTCCAACTTTATTACCGGCAATCAAAAATAACAAAATAGTAATTAAGGTGCACTTCTTAAGTTATATTATGGCATTCACAGGAAAACATCAACGAATTTCAGATATCGGCGAATATCCATACTGCATTCATTTTTCTTATCGATTTATTCGATAGTTAGTTATCGTTCATCTCTGAGCATAGTAGCTAATTGCATTTGATATCGTTTTATATTTACAAACGCTAGCATATTTTTATTTGCTTCCCAAAGTTAAAAAACCGGTTCATTCTGTTCCTATAATTGCTTAAAATGTCTTTTGACGCTATTCCTAAGGATTTAAGAGGTCTACGCGCATGTCTAGTTTGCTCCCTTGTGAAGGTAGATATCATAAATTGAAACACACGCGAACAAATATTTGAGGTGCTCTTTCTTTTCATTTCAGACTTTCGATCAATTTGAGACAGATGGTTGTGAAAACTGCGAAGAGTTTTTACGTATGAAGAATAATAAGGACAATGTTTACGATCACACAAGTAACAACTTTGATGGCATCATAGCGCTGACAACACCCAATGACTCCTGGGTGGCAAAGTGGCAACGACTTTGTAAGAAAATTAACATAGTAACCACAATAGTAATGCAAATATCGTAATAGAAATATTTTTATTCTTAACATAGCCCGTTTTACCCGTGGAATTTACGCCATTTCCGTATCTGGCACACTACCACAGTCGACCCTTCGTGACATGAAGAATAGAGGCATTCAATACAAGTCAAGGGATAGAAGTCAGCGATAAACTCAGTGTTTGGTGTATAAAATATATGTAGTTTATTTTAAGCAGTAACAAAACCACAATTATATAGATCTAAAAAAATGCATTTTAACAGAAGGCTCAGTTGTCCAAAGAACCCACTCGAAGTCCATCGCCGCCAGCTGTTGTGACATGCACACCAAAACCAGCCGCCTCTAATTCCTCCTTAAGCTTCCAATACACTTCGTTGCTTTCGTAGTTTTCGGGCAGTAAAACAATGGCATATCCACCAGCACCAGCACCCGTCAGCTTAGAGAAGAAACCTCGCTTAAAGGCGATTGTAAATATTTGCTCTAGTTTCGGATGAGTAACACCAATTGCTTTTAGCAGATCATTGTTAATTTGAAACAGACGTTCAAGTTTTTCGAATTTTTGGCTGTCGTCCTGTCCATTACCAAAGCTTTCGTACAAAGGCACTGCTGAGTTAACCAACTGTTCGCAAGCCTGCCAAATGGCTTCAATTAGCTGTGGGAATTCCTCAGCTAAATGACGTACTTTCGCCACAATATCAGCGGTGCTGCGGCTTACATGGCTGTCCACCAGTAAAATGTTGAGAGGTTTTTGTATCTTAAGGGATTGAAAACCCTGGCCCTTCACGAATCTCAGAATGCCGCCGTAGGTGCAAACCGTGTTGTCCACTCCAGAGGGTGTTCCGTGATTAACGCGCTCCGACTCGTATGCCCAATGCGATATGAGAGCCAAATTGTCGTCTTCCAAATAATTAGTTTGGTCAAAATGCCCAGCCAAGATCAGAAAAGCAGCAGCCAAGGCAGCACCATAGGATGCAGAGCTACCTAAGCCAGCGCCTACATTCAGGTCTGTATCTATTTGCACCTGGAAACCAGATTCTAGTTTCAACGTGGGCTGATTAGGCGCCGTAAGCACTGCGCCTGCCAGCAGATAGTATATTGAAACAAAAGCGCGCTGCGTGTGTTGTTTGGGTGTGGTACCCACACTGCGTTCCAGTTGTTTGGCCACCTCAGCACGCACCTCTTCCATAAGTTTTGCGGTACTTTCCAGTTTGTCACCGGGATATTTTCTTCGAAAGTTATCCAGAAAAACATTGAATTCGTTCACTTCAATTTCCAGAGTACAGTTCAGAGCCTCTAGCTGAAAGCTGGCTACCTGGCTACCCGCCTGTGACCGGAACTGAAGGTTGGTGCCCAGCCCGACGACTGCGGCCAATGCTGGCTTTTGATAAACAACTGCGTGCTCACCATGTAGAATTACCTTGCCAGGAGAGTGCACTTGGAACTTTAGCATTGTGTATTTTTAAAGCACGATTTTATCTGTATTAGTTATTTGAATTTCTAATTTGTGGGCCCAGAAGTTCATGCAAGAGATCAACAAGAGGCACTCCAGATTAGGTTCTCACTTTATTTATATTATGAATATTTTGCTCAGTTTTTATGTAATGTTTCGCGAAATTTTGCGCATATATTGTTACTCCGTTCATCGGCCGTTTCCCTTTCACTTTCTTTGTTCGACTGTTTTTGGTTTCAACTAGTTGGCGTTTGTCTTACGTTGGCTGGTTAAATTGGATACAAATACACACACATATATACACATGAATGTACAGGTTTTGGACTCCACCAAATAGCAACAGGTTACGGTCACTACTTCTCTTGCTCTTGCTGTTGCACTTTCTCCCACTCAGCGGGTGTATATGACTTTTGTGAGAAAGCGTGTATTTCCTTGAGTTCTTCAGAAAGCGTTGTGTTAACTCTTAAATTAAATATATATTATTTAATTTTGAGAATATATTAAGATATTTTAATGTATAGAAGTAGAGTTAATTACAATCTGTGCTTCTGAAGAAGTGCCTTTCCTTCAAATGCTTTAGCGACAATGATTGCGCTGAATTTGCCCCCACAACCATCCGAGTCATCAGAAACATGCACGTAGGTTGCGTCAAGCTTCTCCCGAAGCTTGTCTTCTAAATACTTTGCGGTGTATTTGCTCATATTTATCTACTCTGATTACAAATTACTTTTCCAAAAAGTCGATACAAATTCATGCGGTCACTAACGACAAATTATCGAACTTAGAAAATTCTTCTTGAACGTATGCACGATGACAATTTCAATGAAGATCAGATATGTGGTTGAAATAATTAGCAATAAGAGTAATAAAAACGTAAAGAACATTAGTGAATGAAATGGTTAGATAATTGGTTTTATTTGCAATTAAACTGCTTAAATTTGTAACATTTGACATACGTCACATCGCAAATGTATTATTCTAATTCGTAAATATCGTATTTTTCGTATCGTATTATACAAACTATCGATTATTTCATAAAGATATCGAATCAGATTCACATCTCACAAATTATTTTTGTGCTTGTGGATAGCGGCAAAATTATTCGTTTTAGTTATTTACTTTTAATTTGTAATTGGAAAACAATAACATTCCGTTTACTCTTAGACAGGGGAGTTTTAACAGTTTAACACTTCTTGGAAATAAGCCGTCATGTCATTTTTTGGTAACAACACATCGCTGGGCGCGACAAGCACGCCGGCTAAACGTAAGTAGCGTTCGTTTATCATAGTTGAGCAAGGAACGGAGTGAAGAATATTTGAATATAATGCCGCTCAAGCTCTTTTAGCTAAGTAATATTGTGAGCCAGTAGCTGAGGGTAAGGCAAACAGTGCCTTTACATCATTAATATTCTGCAAGCGGATATCTTTAGGTTTCATACTAAAATTTAATAAAAATTCGACGGAATATTGTATTAGAGCAACTAAATATAACTTCCACTGTTATTTGATGTACTTACTTCTTTTTATGTAGAATATAACTTGAATAGCTTAAAAAAGCAAGAAGGAAAGCTATCATGAATATTGTTAGTAGTAGCATCTCTTTAAGCACAGATACGTCTGCTGTTGTTTAATTTCTTGAACAAACTAACGGCTATCATAAAATATGTTCGTCTCTCAAACTGATAAGCTATGTTGCGTGGAAGTTGAAACAAATGATTTTCAATTGACCCTTTTCTAACTTATCTCCTTTGGTGTCAGCGGGTGGCATGTTTGGTTCAGCATTTGGATCTAATACTGCGGCGCCCGGTTTTGGTAGTGGCTTATCTACGTCGGCGTTTGGTGCAGCGCCCACAGCTTTTGGGACAGCCCAATCAACTTCACAAGCGTCCACAGTGGGCGGTGGATTTGGCGGCTTTGGTGCGGCAGCTGTACAGGCCAGTCAGCCCAATTTATTTGGAGCACCCAATACTGCACCGCCTGCATTCAGTGGTTTTGGTCAGCTTCCAACAACGACAACCACACAAACGTTTGGTGGTTTTGGCGGTAATCAGTCTGCAACATTCGGAGGTGGTACCTTTGGATCAGGTAAATTTTTTATATATTACATTTTATCAATTATATTAGATAGAATTTTATTCCAGTTTTCGGTAAACCAGCAGCACCTACCGTGACTCCCGGCTTTGGAGGCTTTGGTGGTACGAATTTTATGCTGGGACAGCCACAACAACAGCCGGTTCCTATTTCAACAGACGCCGCTTTTGCACAATCGATTTTTAATGTCTCCATCTTTGGTGATGAACGTGATAATATTGTGGCGAAATGGAACTATTTGCAAGCTATGTGGGGTACAGGGAAACTATTCTACTCTCAAAGCGCTGCGCCAGTGGATATCACGCAAGAAAATCATTTGTGTCGATTTAAAGCCATTGGTTATAGTCGAATGCCTGGCAAGGATAATAAATTAGGTTTGGTCGCACTCAACTTTGATCGCGATTTGCCGACAGTTAAGTAAGTATGATATATGGAGTTTAATTAAGTTGAATAAAAATTATGTTAATTTACTTATACCAGAACGCAAAAGCAACAGATTATCCAAACACTCCATGGCTTAATGGGCAGCAAGCCAAATGTACTGGTGCATATTGATGATCTTAAAGAACTGGAGAACAAGAAGTGTCAAATGGTTATCTATGTGGAGGAAAAGTTCCAGATGACACACGGTCCGAATGATAGCAAGAGAATACTTGCCACAGAGCTGGCAAACTTTTTAGCTCAGGCTTCAGTGAAACTGCAGTTGAATAACTTGGGCGTGACAGAAGCTTTGGCACTTACATTACCTGACGATGATCAATTGAAGGAATATTTGGCGAATCCTCCGCGCAATGTTGATCCACGGATGTGGTGTCAAGCGAACTTAGATAACCCTGATGCCACCCAATTCATACCAGTGCCAATGATAGGTTTTAGTGATTTAAAATGGCGTGTAAAATGTCAGGAAGAGGAAACCGAAACGCACGCGCTATATATGAAGAGAGTCGAAGGCGAATTACAGGAACTCCGAAGGCGTCACGCTTCAGCTACTTCTAGGATAATGGAGCACAAACGCAAGCTTGCCGAAATGAGCCATCGTATATTAAGGGTATGTATAGATATTTAAAAAACTTTTTATTCACCTTTATAACTTTAAAAATTTTTCCACAGATTGTGGTGAAACAGGAATGCACTCGCAAAGTGGGCAGTACACTAACGCCTGAGGAGGAGGCATTACGAACTAAGCTGCAAAATATGCAGGCGGTTGTATCTGCGCCTACTCAGTTTAAGGGTCGGCTTAGTGAGCTACTATCCCAGATTCGGATGCAATGCAACCAATTTTCCAGCAATGGCCTCCCTGAATACGCGCTAGATAAGAGCGCTGAAGATGAGATTATGAACATACTGAATATGCAGCAACGTGCTATGGAGGTGCTCAAAGAAACTGTTAACAAAGACCTTGATGCGCTCGATATTATCATAAAAGGATTGCCCGAGTTGCAGCAAACTTGATCCCCATACAAATGTCGAAATTATATTGTTGTTTGTCTAATATGTAGAGTCAATGAACAAATTATTGCAGTGACAATTTGTTAACATTTTGTTTTTTTTTTGATGTAGTTGTTGCTATCGGCACTTCTCCAGTATTTCCTGCAACTTTGAACTTGCACTTTTACGGCTGGAAAGAAAAAACAAATATAACAAATGTGTTGGCTCTCTTTGTACCGATCAAAACGAGTTCACATCTCACGCTGCGGAAATCATGTGAACGAAAGCTTTGTACACTATGCAGAGTCTAATACACTTGTTAAGCCACTTAAAATTATCTTCAACGAAATGCTTAAAAGCTGTTTAATTGTTATAGAACATGTTTCAATTCATTGTGTGCTCATTCAGATGCGAATTTCATTGGTAGACTGCCGTAAATTTGTTATCCAATAGTAGTTCAAGTTGATATCTAACTTAGGGTGGTGGGAAAGAGTATTTCTTATGCGGCTGTTCAGGCAACTCCTTTGTGTTTGTCATAACGTTTACACGCTCTTAGTGTCAATGCACCGGGAGCAAGCGGCCGACTTTTATTTGGGATTGGACAATTTTATAGCGATTACTTGACCACTTGACGCAATTTCGCCCGTTGCAGCAGCTACAGCTACAGCTAGTGAACTCATTACCTGTGAAAAGCTCACATCCAGTTTGTTCAACTCCAGGCTGTTCGGGCTTGGGTTGTTACATTAACATTATTATGCAGCCAGGCGCATGCAGAGCGTAAGGCTGTGTATGTGAGTATGCAGTTATTTCGTTGACATTCACTGGGAAAACTTGTTTCCCAGCTAACTGTGCCTGGAGTAGAGCCGCTTAGCATTGTTGTTGCGATCGTTGATTGTGCAGACTTCCGAGAGCTTCCGTTTTAAGAGTGGGAAAATGGAAAACGATTGCAGTGTGTGGAGTATAAATGAATTTGCTCTGTTCAGGCTGGCTTACTCATTGTACGATCTTTGCAACGACACAAGTGACGGTTGCTACTCCAGCAACGTATATGGACATATATTAAAATAATACAAAGCTCACCATGTCGAATGGGTCCCTGATTGTGAGTTTGTCTGCAACTGGTAGCCAGAAGAATTTTCCATTTCATTCTCGTTTTTATTCATCTAGCTCCTACTGTCGGTCCTCTGCTCAAATGCTGTTGCCACGCCTCCGATATCAGTAGCGCAGCGTCGAGTACAGCTACAGGATGATGTGCAGTTGCTTCATCCGCAAATCATAACGATTGAACGTTTGGAGCATTTGTTAAAGCGCGCAAGCGAAATCTTCGGTCAGGTTTCACAGGTCGAAGATTCTATGTCCGCGAGTAGCCAGATGGAACCGAAGGTTGAGATGCAGATGCAGCCACAGCAATACATGCTGCCGCCCACAGATCAGCCGTATAATTTCTATTTACCGCTGTACGACTACGTTGATCCTAAACTCGATGACAAGAGCCGGCGGCTAGAGAAAATTTCTCCGCCGCCTCAAAGATTGCAGCAGGAGCATAACTACTATGCCGATAAGCCAAAGAAGACGCCGAAGAAATTCAACGCAGCCGACAAGCACATTAACCTCAAGTGGCTTAATACGTACGAAAAGGCAATGGGTGGTGCTCCGCCGAAGGCTATCTACTTGGAGCAGGATGAGCGTAACCGCATCAATTTTGATAACTCCTTTTTTGCTGTGGATATACACGTCGCAACGCCCGACAATCAGCCACACAAAGAGTCAAGCCACGTCCCTGCTGCGCTTCTACAACATGGCGAACAGTTGGCTGAGGATGATCTAATGGCCGCACCTGCCCAGCTAACATACGCCTATAAGCCCGTACCGTGACGACAGAGGCTTAAATATTTCTGTGCGCAGGACAGCTGTTATTTAATTGTAGTCAGTTACAAAAATACAAAATAATATTTATATATGTTCACAAATGGTGGTAAACAAGAGAAAGGGATTAGCTGGATTACAGTTATGTATAAAGCTTCAGTTTGAATTAAATTCGCATTGCATTTAAAATGCCGCGTGTGGCATATGGAATCAGCTAACTCAACTCTTTACACAAGAAGCTTGCTTCAGCCTGGCAACACCGTTTCGCACAACTTTCTCGATATCATCGAGCAGACCCGATGCACCAAAACGAAACAGTTGGGGATTCAGCCATTGTATGCCGAGAGTATATTTAACTAGAGTCATCCAGGCGATTGCGTCACGAACAGTTCTGACTCCGCCAGCTGGCTTAAGACCCACAATTTGACCGGTGAGATGCTGGAACTGTTGTATGGCGTATATCATTACCAGACCAACAGGTAGTGTTGCATTTACCGCCTCCTTGCCTGTGGAAGTTTTGATAAAGTCAGCGCCGGCCAACATACACACCATTGAAGCCTTGTACACCTATCAATGGTAGAGGCAAAGTTAAGTGCAAGAATAAGCAGGAATATAAGAATATATAGTGCAAATATTTAACATTATATTTACATTCTCCATGGAGCCCAGCTCGCCCACTGCCAAGATTGTTTTCATATGCGCTCGGTTACCGCACGCTTTACGCATGAGTACAACCTCTTTGTACAGACCTTCCCAGTCTCCTGTCAACGCCAACTGCCGATTAATAACAATATCGATCTCGGTAGCACCGGATTCAATAGCATAGTTGATCTCTTCCAGACGAGTATTTAGGCTATATTGTCCTGAGGGAAAACCAGTAGCCACAGCAGCAATGGATATATTATCGACTTTATCGAAGCGCTTTAAAGTTGTATATGCATCGGCTACACGTGCGGGATAAACGCAAACAGCAGCACAGTGAACATCTTCCAATAAGCGTTTTTCGACTATTCCATCGAGTAGTCCAGGCTCAAAGGGCAGCATTGCTCGGATGCAAAGTCGGCGGACGTTAGAGGCAGTATCATCCCCAGCTAAGGTTGTTAGGTCTGTGAGCATCAGAGCTTTCAGAGCCCAGGCGATTTCATTTACACCCGTCACAACCGACTTCTGTGATATTCTCAGCGCTATCGCGTTGATTTCAGATAGTGAAAAGTTGATTTTCAACAAAGACGGATCTGAATTTGAATATATGCACGTTAATAAGAAATTTGGCGTGCTATCGAAGTTTATAATTACCATACGGTAATATAGTGTTCACTTTAAATCCCATTTTGTTTATATTTTGCCGTAGTTTATGTGGAACGTTTAAAACAAAACAACGCACTTGCCAACAAATACGCTACCATTCCCTGCCATTAGTTATCAGAAGATAACAGCCTTCTTTTAAGAGGCTGCCAGATCGACGAAAAATTTGCAACAAAACTCCACAGGGTGCGAAGACGATATAATTATCTGTTACTCTTGTAGTATAAATACTGTCGTTTGTAGCTCCGTTAATCCTTGTTATTTCCTCCGTTATTTCCTTGTTTTAAATTTAAAAAGCGCTTAATGTGTTCAATGACTAATCGATAAGTTTCGAATGTGGGACGCTGTTACATTTAAACTACAGCTGATATACAGCTTATCGATAGTACGCTGAATACGTCGTTCGCGCTTTTCTGCAATTGGAAAATAGGACTAAGTGCGGTAAATAACAAGAAAAATGGCAGGATCCACAGCTGAAAAGAATCCAGAAAATATTATTCGCATCATGGTGGCAACAGACAATCACTTGGGCTACGCCGAAAAAGATGCTGTTCGTGGCGAAGACAGTTTTATAGCCTTTGAAGAAATTTTGGAGCTGGCTGTATCCGAGGATGTGGATATGATTTTGCTTGGTGGAGATTTATTTCATGACTCAGTGCCTAGCCAAAATGCTATGTACAAGTGGGTAATCCATTTACAATAAATATATATTTTATGGATAAAGGCGGATTATTTCTTGCAGATGTATAGAATTGCTGCGGCGTTATACATTTGGTGACAAGCCCGTGCCACTGGAAATACTTAGCGATCAGTCACAATGTTTTCATAACGCTATCAATCAGTCAGTAAACTATGAGGACCCCAATTTAAATATTTCTATACCAGTATTTTCTATCCACGGAAACCATGACGATCCAAGTGGCTTCGGTCGTTTGAGCTCGTTAGATCTGCTTAGTACAACGGGCTTGATAAACTATTTTGGGCGATGGACAGATCTTACCAAACTGGAGATTAGCCCCATTCTGATACGCAAGGGAGACACGAAGATGGCACTGTATGGTCTAAGTCACATTCACGATGCACGACTGGTGAGAATCTTCCGAGATTTTCAAGTGACCATAAATTGTCCCAATGAGAGTGAAGAAGAGTGGTTTCATTTGATGGTTGTACATCAGAATCGCGCTGATCGAGGACCCAAGAACTATCTACCCGAAGAACTTTTGCCTGCCTTCCTAAACTTGGTAATTTGGGGTCATGAGCACGATTGCCGCATTGAGCCCGAGGTAAATGCTGTACGGGATTTCTACGTCTCTCAGCCAGGGTCTTCGGTGGCGACCTCTCTGGCCAAGGGCGAGTCGATAAAAAAGCATGTGGGTCTACTGGAGGTACATAAGCGAGAATTTCACATCACGCCGATAGCGCTGCAAACTGTGCGACCGTTTATATTTGAATCGATTGATTTAGCGGACTACGCTGAAGAGCTAAATCTTATGGAGGGCGATGCATCAATAAAAGTGTACAATTTCGCAATCAAGCGTGTTGAGTCCATGATTGAGCAAGCAAAAAGCCTTCTTACAGGCCACCCAAAGCAACCAAAGATACCACTGATACGCCTACGTTTACGCTACACCGATGAGGCACATATGTTTAACACTATTCGTTTTGGACAGATTTTTGGCAATCGTGTGGCTAATGTTGCAGATGTTGTAAAGTTCGAGAAGCTTAACAAAAGAACTAAGAGCGGCTTGGTGAATATAGATACGGATGCTATGCAACGCGCAATGGTTCGTTCTCTAATCTCTATAAATAGATTTCTTATGAAAATCAGAATTTGTTATTAGGAAGTGGAGAACACGACCCGGGTCGAAGAATTAGTGCACCGATATTTCGAGGAAGTCAAAGACAAAAATCCGCTTAAGCTTCTACATTCCAAAGCCTTGGCGGAAGTCACCTACCGTATGGTTGAGAGGTCGGATAACAATGCGGCAGATCATATTTATAAGTGTGTTCAATTATCAATTATGAAAGAAACGCTTTGTACGAAAATCTCAATTGCAGATTTTACATGGAGAAGGCTGTGGAACATTTAATGGACACATTGCCTTCCATTGAGAATATCAATGAAGCGATTGAAAATTTTAGGCTTTGCTCGAAGGCAGATGATCTTTTAAAATTGTTGGACGCTTCTGGCATTAAAACGGAAGTTAAGAATTCCACTGCGAGTAGCAATAATAGTACTGTGAAGGACCTGGCGACTGCAGCACAATCGAATGTTGAATCTTCTAGCCGCCCTCCTGCTCGAGGAGGTGCCACACGTGCTAGAGGAGGCGCAGCTGCCACTCGCTCAAGGAACAAGTTAAATGTGTCAGTTACCACACGAGTAAGTCTTTTGAAATCTCATTCTCTCAAATTATGTTAATTATTATTATTATATTATTTCAGAATTCTTCAAATGAACCACAAGAGCCCACGGACGTTTACAGTATGGCGCGCAGAAACAAATCCAAAATAACATATGTGATATCAGATGATTCCGACTAATTCGGAAAAGTTAATTGGATAGGAGACCGTAAACATTCTTAAATCACCTTTTATGATTTGTTTTATTTTCTTACATACCTATGTGCGTATCTAATCAGAAGCATTAAATTTATTTGTAAAGCACCTGTTAATTGCGAGTTGTTACTTTTCTATAAGTTCAACGTCTTGTCTTTCTTCCCCTTTACCCAAGCGTCGTGGTTACGTACGCCAAGTAAATGTATGTACGAGACATATATGTATGTATTTTAAATTAAATTCTAAAAAAACTAACAAGATCGGATCCTGGCATACAAATAACTCTGCCTTTTCGAGACTAACTGTCCAACAATATTATAAGAAATTTCATATCATCAGAAGCTTCTTATATTTCAACGGCTGCAACTCTTTATCTTTCAACCATATCAAGTAATGAAGCTCAGCAATAAAATTCACAATGCGATAATTTATTGCCTAGAAAGATTTTTATGGGACTCATTTCACAATTGACGACTCCGGAAAGGCATTAGCTCTATTCCAGAATTATACAAAGATTAGCGAAAAATACAATTGCAATTCCACATTTTTATAAAGACGGCTTAGAATGTAGCATTGCATCGTACCTGAAATGTTTCCTGTTAGAATATCGAAAGTTAAGCCGTTGAGCTCTGATTACTGCTATCAAGCGTTGTCCACTTACAGATTAAATGCCTGCCATGGATCGCTTCAGAAAACAACGAAAACAATGGCAGTTCGCTGATAATATAAATAGTTGGCTCCTACGGCTCGGAATGTAAGTTCATCTAGTCGGTCCGCAAGTGTTGAAGCTCAGCAGAACGCTTGGCATCAATATGGCATCTATACCCACCACCTACAATGAGAAGGATAAAACCTGGAGCGGAGCCAAGCGTAGTTCAATCTTTAATTATGACACATCCGTGGGTAAAATCATATTCAACACTATGCGCAACTGGCCAAAAAATGTGTGTCAGGTGAGTTCTAAGGAAAACCAAAAGTAAAATGTAGATGTCAGAGATTGCTACAGATATGGGTATATTCAGATCAACGATATCGATGGCGTAGCCGTGACTAACGCTCAGGGTATCACCTGGGCTGTACGCATTGCCCAATACCTCAAAAGTCGAGGCCTTAATCACAAGGATGTAATTGGTATAGCTGCTAAAAATACGACCTATCTAATGCCCTTGGGCGTGGCGTGTCTGATGAATGGTACGCCCTTTCATTCTGTCAATCCGATGCTTGATGAAGGTATGTCCACCGGTTACCTGCTTGCTTCTATCCTGCATCTTCTATCCAAATTCTGCATTATAGCGACCATTACACATGTGTATGCCATAACTAAGCCTATGCTAATATTTTGTGATGGTCTGGAATATCAGAAAATACGCGCTGCTACATTAGGCTGGCATCCCGAAATATACACATTGAGTGATCCCATTGAGGGTGTGCCTAATATTGAGACCCTCTTGGATCCAACTAGCACGGAAATGTTCTATCAGTAAGTAGCTAATGCAGTCAGCAGATACTTTTGAAAGTGGATGCTAAGTCTCCGCCGATTTGCAGACCGGAACCCTTGAAGACAGGTGGAGATCAAACGGTAGCCATCCTTTGTTCCTCCGGCACCACAGGATTGCCGAAAGCTGTTTGCATTTCGAATAGTACACTTATACAGGAGAGCATGTAAGAGTTCATAGATGCCATTCGTATTGACCAATCGAAGTCTAAAGCTTTCGTCCTTAGGCTCGTGACCAGTGAATCGGTTATATTTGTATCTAGCTCTTTGGATTGGATTACAGGGCTGTGGGCGTTCATTTTTAGTACGGTATTTGGGTGCACACGGATTATAACTAATCGACCATTCGCTCCCGAATACTTCGTGGAACTGGTAAAGAAGTACAAGATCAACTATGCCGTCGTACCCCCGAGGCATTTGTCGGCCCTGATTACTTGTCCCGATGCTAATTCCGAAGCTCTCGCGCCAATACGCATGCTCAATTATGGCGGAGGCCTGGTGTCAATGGCAACGCTGCAGCGCGCTCAGGAAATATGTAAATCTGCTATGTTCAATTCGGGCTATGGCATGACCGAGGTCGGCGCTATAACTGTGAATATTGGCATCAGTAACACAGCGTCAGCTGGCCGACTTTTGCCTGGCATCAAAATTCGCATTGTCGATGAGGAAGGCAACAGCCTGGGCTATAATGAAACTGGCGAGATCTATGTGCACACAGGTGTGGCGTGGAATGGTTACTACGGTAATCCCGTGGAGACTCGTCGCATGCAGGATTTCGAGGGCTGGTTCCATACTGGCGATATTGGTTATTTCGATGAACAGAATTTCCTCTACATTGTGGACCGTAAGAAGGAGATTCTGAAGTACCAAGGACTCCACTACTGGCCCACTGAAATCGAGAGCGCTATCGCCGAACTGCAGCAGGTGCAGGACGTCTGCGTTGTGGGTATCTATGATGAACGTGAAGGTGATGCTGCTGGTGCTTTGATTGTCAAGCGGCAAGGGTGCGATCTCACAGCAAAGGAGGTGATTGACCATGTGGCCAAACGGTTGACGGGCATACAGAAACAGCTCCATGCCGGAGTGCGATTCGTTGATAAGCTGCCGGCCAACGTGAATGGCAAGACTTTAAGAAAGTCTGCCCGGGAATTGTTCGTCGCACAATCGAAATAAGGCAAATATATTTCATCCAAATTGAGTGCTCCTCCACTCTACAATTATGATACTTACGTACGGCTGAAAATGCGATCAATAGAATCACGGGCTATGTTGATTAGACTTTATCTATGAACGCGTTCTAATAAAAGCTATTTCACAAATACTGTTTATAAATAAAGCACTTTTGCTAAACAATTCTTAGATAGTCTAATCTTGGTCACAAGTGGGCAATCAAGGAGAGCTAAATTTTTGGATCAGGTTTCTTAGAATTAAATTAATTTGTTTGAAACTGTTGATTAGCCATATCTGGATATTGCGCATTAATAGTTAATTTACATTTTATATAGATTGATTGTATATTTAAGTAATCTTAATGACTTGACTTCTTGATTTCATTGATAGCACTTTCATTCATGAGTTCTTTTAGTTCTCAAGCAATCCCTTCAAGTTGATCAATAATCATTTTATTACCGGAATTATTCTGTGATAATGGTATCAAATCTCGTGAGACTAAAGTGCAATTGGCTAAAGGAATAGTAGTGGGAAATTCCCCAAAACACTGACAGATCCTCATTTATGACCCTTCCGATAGACTTTGAACGTACTTTCAAGGCTCTCAAGTTGATAATAAGGCAAGC
>JABVZX010000001.1:9329679-9345793 GCA_020883565.1 Drosophila pachea
TTGTCATAAAAACAGGCCTGCAGAAACATACGCATAGCTACTTATTGTACTCGTAGGCTACAGATTTTATCGACAGCAGGCGCAGGAAACGTGACGAAATCTATGGAGCACTGAGAAGAGCCGGAGGCAGGGAAATGGGAACTAAGAGAAGTGGCTGCGGGGAAGTGAGAATGTGGAGATGGGTTCCGGGAACTGGGTTTTGGGGGCTTGGGTGACCGCTGACTGGCGCCGGGTGGACTGATGTTAATGGGCAACGTGGTTAGGTATTAAGTGTCCAAGTTTTGCTTTTTATTACCCGCCCAAGAGTTTAGCTAAGCATCGCAATTTGATTTGATTAACTTGCCGCATAACTGTGATTCAACCAAAGCCACTAAAATACTCAATTTCTATTTCTTTTTCCTGCAGAGGGCAAGGCCATGGCCACCGCCTATGATTGCAAATTCATTGAAACATCGGTGGGCATTAATCACAACGTGGATGAGCTGCTGGTGGGTCTGTTGTCGCAGATACGTCTCAAACTTGAGAATCCAGAGAAGTCAAGGTAAAGATTACCTCACAACTAGTCCTGAGCAATCAATCTATTTATATCTATATAATCTTATCCGCAGGGATCTGTTTCGCAAGCGTTCCATTCGCAAATCCAAACGTCGCGCCTGCTCACCGCTCAGCGCCGGCTGCCTTAATGCCAATACGCCGCTGGGCCCGCTCGGTGCTGCACTTGGTGATGGCTCCGGCACACCCCCCGGCAGCGCGCACAGCAGGTGAGTTACGCCTTTTTACCCGCAACACCTGGCAGCTAATTACAATGTAAAACTTTTTCCTTCCATTTCCGTTTCTTAGCCCACGTAAATATCGCGGCTCTCGTACCTCCACAAGTCTAAAGGTGAAGGGACTGCTCGGACGTGTCTGGACGCGGGACTCCAAATCGAAGAGCTGCGAGAATCTGCACGTGCTCTAAAAATGCCATCTTCAGCACATACCCACACACACACACAACGACTGAGCATTGGCAGCAACGGGAAAGAGGGGGAACATTTTAGTTATTAACCCATTTTGCCTTTTGATTTTCACAAATTCGGTGCATACAAAATCCAGAGGATTATCCACATATACAATAAATTGGAAAAAGCTCCAAAAGCAAAAAAATATATATATTTGTTTAAGTTTCGAAAGGTACAAGCTACAAATAGACTCGTAACTAGTTATATTATCATCACTGTATATATACTATATATATGATTTATATAGACTAAATTTTAATTATATTATTTACGAACCCTTTTTTGTACATAAACTACAAGAAATATATTTAAATATATATACTTTTTACTTTATTTATGAAATGTGTTTTCCTCCTTCTTTTTTCAACAATACAAACCAGTTGATTGAATAGTATATTTAATTACATTATAAAATGAATGAATGCAAATCAAAAGCAATATTTTTTTGTAATTTTTTAAAGCATTTTTTTTTAATTGTAATCCCTAAATGAGATGTAAATGAATTGTACTGATTTTTAGATGGCATAATTACCAATTAATTAAAATTTATATACACATAATTATGCATATATTATATATGTCTTTCGATGCTAATACAATTGCATTTTTTAATCAAACTAATATTCGTGTTGTTCAAATTGATCATTCGATATTCAAAGCAAAGTGAAATCAAGAGAAATTGTTTAAAAATGTAAACTTAAGCTCTTCAAATTCAATTTGTATTACGTAGTTCTTAAGTAATTAGCTTATTTTTTGGCGAATGCAGAATTATTATTACGTTTTCCTTTGATCAAATTGTATTTGCGGAGCATATATAGGCACAATTTATATAGGTTTCTTACAGAAGTCGGGACCATTCGAAATTGAACTAGAGATACAGCAAAATAATTTGATTTCTCCACGAGAGTTTAACATTAAAAATTCACAAGAAATGACAGTAATATCAGAATCTCCTGAAAATAATGTTACGATTTAAAATATATATAATATTATTATCATATTATTAATTTTTTAATTATTTAAAAGCCCGTAGATTTTTTGCGCTTCTTAAATATAGATGTGAATCGTAATGTATATCAAAACTATTGCAGCACAATGGAATTTAAAAGAAAATATTAAAGCTATAAAAAGAAAACAAATATATATATTTGGAATTGCCTAACTCACATTAAAGACGAAAAACAAAAAACAGATTTAAATGTAAAACTTGTATAACTTGTCTATGAATTTATTAGTAAAAATATTTAGAGATATTTTTTGCTCCAGCATAAAGAAAAAAAAGGAAAACAAATCTAATTCGAGCCGTGGAAACTGATAGGCGAAATTAACCAGGTCCAAACTGGTCAAATGGTATGAATGTATAGAGCTATGTAGTATCGCAAAAGTCAGCCATAAATTACTGAATAGTCGGTGAGTTAATAAGAGAGAGCAGCCCAGTAGCGAGTTAAAGATTGAAATTCAAATATATTCCATTTACTATTACAAAAATTTATGTGTAATAAATGTAAAATAAATGTGTAAACTTTGAAATTTGAACGCCAATTGTGTTTCATTCATGTACACTTAATTTTAACTTCAAACTCAAATGCTTTTTTTTAACAGTCGCGACCACCTGATTATAATCGATTATAATAACGACAGCTGACAGCAGAGCATAGCCATGTGAATGGCAAGGTTAACAGCTGCTGTTTTTGTGAACGGCAGATTTGCACTTGCACACCAGTGAAAATTCACGGCCAACGTACGAAATTTCGTGGTCAGTATTTCGGCAACCTAGCGGATAAAAATTGTTTATGTAATATGTTAAGCTGACGTGAAGAGATCTTCTAGACTAAAAAAATTGAGATATTTGAATAAGGCGGGGCAATGTTGTTATATCATGTCGGTTCGGTTACGCGCACCGCGGTTCGCTCCCAATTAAAACTGTTACTGCACACGGAGCAAGCATGTATGGTCTTTCAATGCCGCCACCTGTGTCCACTGAGCGAATACCAGAAGCGTGTTTCGTCCGGTGAACTTGTGAAAGACGATAGGCAGCAGGCAACAATGCAAGAACTGGATAAGCTTTACCGAAGACTCCAAGGATATCAGCCAACTACACAAGGTGGATCTAGTCCAGGCCTTTTTCGATCTCTTTTGGGCATAAAATCGAAAGATGACAGCAATGCAGATGATGATTTGAGCGCCGGTAGCCACTCCCCTCAAGGTCTATACATTTATGGCAGCGTGGGAGTTGGAAAAACTTCGCTCATGGATCTGTTTTACGACTGCTGCACTGAGGTGTGTACGGAAAGATCCTTCAACAAGGGCTAAGCTAACCCACTTTCCGCCTTTCAAAGATTTCCCGCAAGCGTCGAGTACATTTCACCTCGTTCATGACAAGAGTGCACTCGCTGATCCATGAAGCTAAGGAGCGTCAGGGTCCCCCAGACCGAGCTTTTAACTCGGAAAAGCCCGCAGCATTTGATCCAACTAAGCCTGTTGCCGATATTATAGCAGCTGAATCTTGGCTCATTTGCTTCGACGAATTCCAAGTGACAGATATCGCAGACGCAATGATACTTAAACGATTATTCACGCACCTATTTCGCCAAGGGATTGTTGTAGTGGCCACAAGCAATCGACATCCGGAAGACCTCTATAAGAATGGCTTACAGCGTGTCAACTTTTTGCCATTTATTGCTCTGCTGCAGAAGCGATGCGCCACGATACAATTGGATTCAATTGATTACCGCCGTGTTGCCCAGTCAGGTGATACGAGTTATTTTGTCAAAGGCCAGACGGACGCACAGGAAATGATGAATCGTATGTTCAAAATACTGTGTTCCGAAGAGAATGACATCGTACGACCCCGCACAATCACACATTTCGGCCGCGACTTAACGTTTGCACGCACGTGTGGCCAGGTGTTAAACAGCAGCTTTGATGAGCTCTGCGATCGCGTGAGTGATTTCGTTTATATCATTATGCAATATCATTAATCGGTCTCTGCATCATTTAGCCATTGGCAGGTAACGATTATGTCCAAATCGCGCAGTTCTTTCACACGGTGCTCATTCACGATGTGCCCCAGCTAAACTTAAATGTCAGATCCCAAATGCGCAGGTTTATAACCCTCATAGATACCCTGTACGATAACAGAGTACGCGTTGTTATATCAGCAGATGAGCCTCTGGACAAACTGTTTCAGGTTTCGCCTAATTCTAGCGGACCATCTGATGCGGATCGGGCGCTAATGGATGACTTAAAACTTAGCGAAAACTCGGTAAGCTATACGAATTCGACAAATACATTATATAAACTATCTATATTTTCCTTCTTTCATTGCAGTCGAGTGTTTTTACAGGCGAGGAAGAGCTATTCGCATATGAGCGCACATTGTCGCGGTTGTACGAGATGCAAACGAAATCCTACTGGGAGCAATGGTCGAAACATCGTTGATATAGCAACAGAGCCCATCCAAATTCAATGCAATATTTTAGTGCTAGTTAATTGAATTAAAATTGTTGGTCATGAAAAATGGATTATTATTATGGGTAGACGTCTAGGGTCAAAGGCGAATACATTATGTTCTTATCAGACGATTACAATGCAAATTGTTATCAATCAGAATACTATTAGCAAAATGCGGGCGTGTACTTCGAGGGTGTGTGTCATGAAACACGAATATTTGTTTTTTTTTTAATTAATTTTCTTATTTATTGATAAAGACATTGACTCACCAACCCTCAAATTGTTCCAGCTGTGGAGATATTTGTTTAAATACAGATTTTGTCGTGGATTTGAAAGTCATTGTAAAACATTCAGTCTGTAATATATATATATATATTCCAAATCGAATCATATATTCCCCCGGACCCCCATAAATATATGAAGCTCAGTTTCCAAGATTATCAAATCAATTAATTTCGAATAGTAGGTTTCTAATATGGAAGAGAAGACGTTCATCGTAAATAAAACTTTGCCTTTTGGTAAGTAAATATAATAGTTATACTCCACACCATGTTAAGATGAGGAGTTTTCTATCAGATCCCTCGTTCCTGACAGTGAACATATCGCTGCGTCAGGTGGAAGAGATTGCACTGAACATTTCCCAGCAATGTGTCGTAACTGGCGTAAATAAAATCGCCTGGGCTCTACGGGCGTTAATGTTAACAGACTTAACCACCCTGGCTGGAGATGATACACGAGCGAATGTGCGTCGGCTGTGCGTTCGTGCCTGTTATCCGTTTGAGCCCCAGTTCTTTGATAAATTCTTTGAGCGAACGCTTTTATATGATATTCACTGCGCTGCTGTATGCGTTTATCCGGCACGTGTTAACGATGTCCGCTCAACGATTCAACAGTTCAAACAATTGGAAAGGGTCGCCATTGCAGCGGTGGCTACTGGCTTTCCCACTGGCCAATACGGATTGCAAACGCGTCTGCAGGAAATAAGTCATGCAATCATGGCTGGTGCCACGGAGATTGACATTGTTATCAACCGACAGCTGGCACTGTCGGGCGACTGGAGTGGGCTTTACCACGAAGTAGTTCTCATGCGCAGCGCCTGTGGAAATCACGCAATCCTCAAGACTATTCTTGCTATTGGAGAATTGGGCACGATGGAAAATGTAAAGTAGAGCGTTAGATTAGACTTACGGCAAATTTCTTAAGAAGTTTCTGTGATTGCCAGGTCTACAAAGCGGCTATGGTGTGCATGATGGCCGGCGCAGACTTTATTAAGACATCCACGGGCAAGGAGGTTGTGAATGCGACTTTGCCAGTTGGTCTGGTCATGATTTTTGCCATTCAAGAATTTAAGCGACGCACTTGTCAAATAGTTGGGCTCAAGGCAGCTGGCGGCGTGCGTACAGTATCTGATGCAATCGCCTGGATGACGCTGGTCAAAGAAACGCTAGGTAGTCGTTGGTTGACGCCGCAACGCTTTCGTTTTGGCGCCACTATTCTGTTAGATGACATTGAGAAAGTAATACGTGAAGGTGTCCAACGGATGGAACAAGAATTGACTAGGAGCGGTGGTGACGACATTCAAAAGGACAAAGATTCTGACAGTGAAAGTGATTTTTGCAAAGAGTTGCGAAAAGCAAACAAAAGCTGAATATAGTTTTTCAACAATTCCATTACTAAATGCAAGTGCAAGTTAAATTTGAACTGTCATTAAAATTGTGTGACCAGCTTACTGATAGAATGCACATGGTATTATTATCTTTTTTTGGTGTTTTCAACTTGTAAGATTTAACCGCTTACCGTCTCTGGTCACACTGGGTACAAAACTATTGAAAAAATTACTTTAATTTAAGACGATTTAATATCCTTGCTCCGCCCACGTAACGCTGCTCTAATGGTAAGTGTGTCTTTAACTCACACGTAATCACCAGAAGCCGGAAACAAACAATTCAGCACAGTGAAAGTTCCATAGTAACTATAAAAGACACAAACTGAAAACGCTGAAACGCTGACTGCGCCCTCGACCGCCCACTTTGCAAGCGGCAAGTGTGCAACTTGCAAGTCGTCCCGTGGCCGCAAACCTAACTGGAGTCCAAAAAAACATAACCACCTCGAGCACAGCACCCGATCGTCCAGCATGTATCCCTGGAATTCCTCCGCGTACGGTGGTCAAGTGCCTGCTGGTCTTCAAACCAGGGTAAATACGCCACGCAGAGCCAAATCTTATCCACGCCATTGCACTTCATCTACTATCTGCACTAAATTTCTACTACTTTCTGTTCACTTCTATATTGAATGCACGCCCCTGAGTGCGCAGTCAGCGATTGGTCATATTCTTGGCGAATCCATATTGAGCTATTGTGCTTTGTGTTTTGTGTTATCATCTTTCGCCAAACCAGCAACATCCGAATGAGCTATCGACGCTTATCTCATCTCATTCTCTACATGTTCTGTATTTCGGATAATGTGTTTTGTGTTTTCTGTTTGTTACTCTCAATTTAATTATTACTGTTGTACTGTTGCCATTACTCACTGACTTAAACACGCAATCACATGAATTCGCGTTCATCGAATTGTTGGCCCACTTTGCCGGAAACTGTATGCTATGTATCGTTTCAGACAATGCCTAATGGTTTGGATGACCAGGAAAAGCTGCTCGCGGAGGCGGCTGGCGCGGCACGGAAACAGGCATTCCAAATGAATCACTTTCTGGACAAGGAGCAAATGCTGGATGCTCTCAAATGTGCTAGCACAATGTTAAGTGAACTGCGCACTTCATTGCTATCACCGAAGAGCTACTACGAGTTGTGTAAGCATCGCAAATCTGGGCAAATATGTTAAGATGAAAATCATTAATCATATTATTAATACAGATATGCTGATAACGAATGAACTGTGCCACCTGGAACTGTATCTCAGCGAGAAGATTAACAAGGAATCGGAGCTTTACGAACTGGTCCAATATTCGCACACGATAGTCCCGCGCCTCTATCTGCTCATCACCGTGGGCATTGTATACATAAAGATTGACTCCACGCTTAAACGCAGCATTCTAAAAGATCTGGTAGAAATGTGCCGAGGTGTGCAACATCCGTTGCGTGGTCTCTTCTTGCGCAACTACCTGTTGCAATGCACCCGCAATATACTGCCCGATGTGCTGGTAGCGAAAAATGAGGATGAAGGCAATGTCTACGATGCTATCGACTTTGTGCTAACGAACTTCGCAGAGATGAATAAACTGTGGGTGCGCATGCAGCATCAGGGTCATTCCAGCGAGAAAACCCGTAGGGAAAAGGAACGTGAAGAGCTGAAAATTCTAGTAGGCACGAACCTAGTTCGTCTATCGCAACTAGAATCGGCGACACTGGAGACGTACAGACGCCTGATACTGCCCGGTATACTTGAACAGGTGGTCAGCTGTCGCGATGCAATTGCACAGGAGTATCTAATGGAGTGCATCATCCAAGTATTTCCCGATGAGTTTCATCTACAAACGCTCGATCCGTTCCTAAAGTCCTGCGCCCAACTGGAAACAGGCGTCAATGTCAAGAACATTATTATATCGCTAATTGAACGATTGGCTGCTTATAATCAACGCAGCGGCAAGGTAAGCAAGGCAATGGTTCTGTTTTGACTGATTACTGAAAGTCTACACTTTTTAGACGAGCGGAAATGCCATTGATGCTATCATACCCGCCGAGGTGGAGCTCTTTGAAGTGTTCAGTGTGCAAGTGGCGAACATTGTGCAAACGCGCACGGATATGCCACTGGAAGACACAATTTCGCTACAGGTGGCCTTACTCAGTTTAGCCCAAAAAGTTTATGCCGATCGAGTAGACTATGTGGATAAAGTGCTGGGCACAACTGCGCAAATACTCGATCGCCTGAACATGAATAAGTGAGTCCTAGCGAGGATTTCTATGAAACCACATTTCAATCCCATTGCTTGTTTTACAGCATTTCTCACCTGTTGTCCGTCAATCAGGAACTGTCTCGACTGTTGCGCATTTGCATTGATTTCTACAACAATGCACTAACTATTATACAATTGCAAAACTTCTGCCCATTGTTGGAGAAGTTTGATTACACCTCACGCAAATCATTGGCTTTGTATTTAGTTATGAACATATTGGAGAATGAGACGCTAGTGCCCACCGCTGAACAGGCGGATAGGATATTGACGATCATCACGCCGCTGATCAAGGATGACGATAGTAGTACAACAGCAAATAACAACAGCGCAGATGCTGAAGAGTTTGCGGAAGAACAGGGCATTGTGGCGCGGTAAGGCAATGCTGAATTATATGAAGGAAGATTATTTTGTATTACACTTACTTTGTTATAGTTTTATACATCTCTTGAAATCTGATGAGCCGGATATGCAATACAAAATGCTGCAAATTGCCCGAAAACATTTGGGCAACGGCGGCGGTCAGCGACTGAAACATGTTCTGCCGCCACTTGTGTTTGCCGCCTATCAACTGGCGTTTAAATACAAAGCCATTGCGGACCAAGATGAGAACTGGGACAAGAAATGCCAGAAGATTGTGCAGTATTGCCACAGTACAATCAGCGCATTGGCCAAAGCCGATCTGCCCGAATTGGCGCTGCGGTTGTATCTGCAGGGTGCACTGGTCATTGGCGAGATACGATACACAAATCACGAGACTGTGGCATATGAGTTCATGACGCAGGCATTTTCTCTCTACGAAGATGAAATATCCGACTCGAAGGCACAACTGGCAGCCATCACACTCATCATGTCCACGTTTGAACAAATGTCCTGCTTTAGCGAGGAGAATGCGGAGCCACTACGCACCAACTGTGCGTTGGCTGCATCTAAACTGCTAAAGAAACCGGATCAGTGTCGTGGTGTCGTGGCTTGTGCGGCGCTCTTCTGGAGCGGAAAGTAAGTGGATCGTAATTCAATAAAACTACAAATATAAAACTTTATTGTTCCATTTAGGCAAAATGGAGAGGAGATGCGGGACGAGAAACGCACCCTGGATTGTCTAAAGAAGGGCGCACGCATTGCTTCACACTGTCTGGATACAGGAGTGCAGGTGCAGCTTTATGTGGAGCTATTAAATCATTATCTATTCTATTTCGAGCGTGGCAACTCTCTCATCACAGTCGCCATGCTGAATCAGGTAAGATACTAAGCTTAACTTATAGCGTATACGAAGCTTCATTCTTCAATTTTCCGTACAGCTTATAGCCAAGGTGAACGAAGAGCTGCCCAATCTGGAACCAAGCGAAGAAACCAAGCAAATTGAGAGTCACTATAAAAATACGCTGGCACACTTGCGCAGCCGCATGGAGTCCAATGATGCCGCACTGGAAGTTTCATTCGCTGGCATCACACTCAATTAAAGACAAAATCCTCCTCCATTTAAATACATTAAATAACGCCCCTCGAGCACGACTATTTTTGTAAAACAACTTATCAGTTGGCAATTAGTGGAACCCATTCTTCAAAAGGCTGGAAAAAATACTACACAACCCTGAATAACAATCAAAACAACAGTGTGAACAGTGTTTTCTATCGAAATTCCATGAAAATTCTAGTATGCTTCGGATGGTGCAAGGACTATCCTAAAAAACAAACATCAAGTGCTTATAATTTTGATTTTCAATTATATATACTTCTAAGTGCAAAGTATCAACATTCTCGATGATTTTCGCCTTTATTATTAGTTCATAATTTCAAGTAATTACCCCCCAAAAAAAGCAGTGTATTTTCTATACTATATATCTATTATTTAAACCCTTGCAAAAAAAAAGAAAAAAAACAAGAAAAGAAAACATAAACAAAAAAGAGCAAAACGAAAATTAACAAATAAAAACAAAAAGTATAATGTGAAATATTGTTAAACAAAGGAAGAGATAACGTGAAAAATTATATACCATTATAAATTATTCATTAATTATTGATTGTATGCAATTTGACAAATTTTTGATTGTGCATAAATAAAGTTAAGATCAAATTGTTTTTAGCCAATTAATAGTCAAAAAAGAAAAAGAAATGAAAAATCTGAATATTATTTATAATCGAAGGGGGAACAGAAAAGTTAGTATGAAATACAATTTCTTTATTAAAAATATGCATACATACATAGTTAAAGCCGAACATATTCGATCGGTTCATATAAATATACACATATGTATATAAATATCAGTTAACTTAGCTTTCATTTACAATACACTCGTTCCTAAACATTTCTTTCGAATACCTTTGCGTATCTCATCTAAGCCTTGATCACTTGCTAAAATAAAAGAGAACCTGATTGATTGTTGGATCGTGTGGCAGTATTAGGTGTGAGAGATGGGGCAGGACGGGGTAGTTAATGTGGCAGTTTCTGTTATGGATTTCGATTCTGGCCAAACATCGACGAGTTCAACTGTTAGCTAAATAAAATACAAAAAATTTTTCGTTGGGACCAGATGTGGCCCCGGGGATGGTGCTGACGGAGAAGGAGGCAGTTAACAATGTGGCGTCGTCTCAGAGCGACTTAAAGCTAATCATTTTAGTACCTAAGTTCTAGCATAAATTTACAATTAGAAGCGCCTAATTCACTTTCAGAGTCGTAGCAAATGGAAAATTTTGAAACATGAGATAAGTTGTTCGTCACTTCATTTTGCTCGAGATTGCGAGAGCTCCTCAGGCCGTCTCCATTTACACTGCCATCGATTTGAAGTAGTTGTAGACATAGGGCCAGGAGGCCAGCACATACTCCTCGATGCCGCACTCGTTGGAGCCGCGCAGTATGCGGAAGTAACCACGCTCGCCCCACCAAGGACCCCACGAATTGGCCGCAATCTGCAAGGAAATTGGGTGTGAGTGACATACGATCTGGCCGTTGGTTGACTCATCACTCACCCAGTACTTGACACCGTCATGCTCCTCACCCCAGCCAACCAGCTTGACCGAGTGGAAGCCGGTGGGTGCTCCGCGATTGGCGGCCGTTTGGCGATAGACACCGCCCGAATAGGAGAAGAAATCTCTGTAGACACGCATGGTGGCCTGCACGGGTCCCGAATGATAGATCTCGGCCATGATGTCGGCCTCACGGCTCAGACTGTAGGCGGGTCCGACTGTATAGAAGTTATCCCGATTGACACCGTAGGCCGGTTGGCAGCCATTGGCCTTCAGCGAGCGGCTATTGTGGCGTATCTTGCAGGTGTCCCTGCGCTGTGTATACGGATAGCAGGTTTCGTCGACGACGCCCTTCTTGTGCAGATAGCGCCAGGCGGCATCGAGATGGCCCCCCTCGCAACCCTGCTGGCGGCGCGTGCAGGAAAGTATGTTTTGGGCCGACAGTTGAACCACTTCCTTGCCCTGACTTTGGATGGCAAAGCGATCGGAAGCCACCGAAGTGGTGGACAGCACCCAGGACGCACCGCACCAGCCCTGATCCGGCACCTCCGAGATGTATCTCGGCCATTTCTCGAGGGCGTTGAATCTACGCGGCAGATCGTGGGCTGGATTCGTAAGCCGGGTCATCGCCTTCACACGGTAGGTGGGCTCCTTGGTACCCAGACGATGGCGCAGACCTTCCATGTATTTATGGCCCCACCATTCATCGTATTTACGTGCCGTCCAGCCCAGCTCATGGATCGAGTTGACGCTGTGCACGATCTCATCGTCCGTCAGACAGAGATCCGTGTCGCATTGCACATGTCCGCCGTCCAGACAGCGGCACTCATTGCAGTTGTCCCACGTCGTATTGTACTTATGGAAGTAGATACCGTTATGCAGGCAGCTGACCACCGGATCTGGTTCATTGAAGCAGAAGGAGCGATAGTCCGGACAGCAATCGCCGGAATCATCGCGATCGCAGAATTCATCACAGTAGCAAAGTGTGTCTGCGTATAACAGTTAGCACAGTTATCCCAATGGAAAAGTATACGAGCTGGAGCACTTACTGGATATGGGCATCGAACAGCCGTCACGCCGATCCTTACAGCAGGTGTTCTGTCGCCCACAGTACGGACCCGGAAAATCCAGTTTCAGTGTGTGATCGTAGGCCTGGGCCATGCCAAAGGCCAGCAGAAGCAGTGAAAGCGCCAAACGGACGCACGTAACAGCCATGGCTAAGACTTGCAGCTAGGCGCGTTCAACTGCAATAGATTAGCGGTCAACAGATTAATTCCGTCTATAAACTCAAATATTTTATCTTAAGGCGTCGAGAAAATGAGCTCATCGCTCAAATATGATGAGATGCTGCGATTAGATAAGTGCTTTGCAATTTGTCAGCAAATTAGCGAAGGGGGGCTTATCAGTATTTTGCTTCTTTAATATTCCCTCCTGCTTATAGCAGAAAGCTTCCGAAATTTGCGCATTACTCATACGACCCGTTGGAATATCAATGCCTAATTAAAAACTCGATGAACTTTAATTATGTATGGCTCAATCGAGAGACTGGTTTTCGCTAGCTTCTCAATCTTCGGCATTTGCATAGCTTTATTTAGAATTACTTAAAAGTCAAGAATCTGGAGCTTGAGCCAAGACCAGATAAACATCAATTAGTCAAGTATCATAATTTTCTGGCTCGTGAAAATCAAATCGCGAAACGCAACGTTTTGAAAATTTCACGCTCATCGAAAATTCACTTCATGCGAGGTCCAATAAAATACACATAAAATGTATGTGACAAACTGATGGATACCCTGTAACAGGCTAAGCCCAACAACAGTTATATGGAAAGAAGAAGATGTCGAAACTTAATAGATAAAGATTAGACCAAGTTTTCCCTAACTACTCAGACTCTGAAATTATGTCGAAACTTAATGCAAAAACTGAAATAGATAAAGAGCAGCCCAAGCTTTCCCTAGCTACTCGGAGTCTAAGATTCACGGGCTTCATAGCATATATTACACGTAATGGATGAATAAATATGCCCCATGGGCCCTCATGATCACAGGCTGTCACAATTGGCAACATAAACACGGCCCGAAACGCCAGTAATCACATAACAGTAAACTTTTCAAAAATTCTGATGACGTCAGCTGTAGAAACTCATTTTGAGCCCGAAGACTAAACGAAATTTACGCAAAGACAGCAAAAAATAGAAATAGTGTCGAAATAAAAAAAGGCACAAAGCGCCCCTTTTTTTGGAGTGGGTTCCGGACACGGCGGGACGACAAAGCACTAAACTTGTTTGGATTTTAGAAAAAGCGATTTACAGATTCACGAAAAATAATAATAAACGAAGCAATGTTGTTAATAAAGGAAGATTTGTTTTATATTTAAATGCAAATTGCAAATCGATTTTTCTAGATTTGTGAGTTTTTATTGTGTACCAAATCATATTCGAACTATGCGGGCCAACTTATCATTCTCTATTTTTACGCTGTTTTTAGTTCTGTTATTTATTTTTTTTTTTCAATTTTTTTTTTCATTTTTGAACTGAACTCGTTTGTAATTATGTGATAATTTATTTGAAAGTTTCATTCGTTAATTAATAAACAAATTTCAATTAGCCGCAGCACTGGAATGTGTTAATTGTTATTAGCCAAACAGAATTTGAATATTAGACGAATTGGCTTAAAAAGAGAGTGCTGGTAATATTGCCGTTATCTTGTTTTGCCTGCGAAAAGACGCACAAGATTATTGTTTTCGCGAATTAAAAGTAAACATTTACGCTGTGTCATATTATTAAGTATACGAGAACTGAGCCAAACTAATAAATAAAGAACAGAATTAAATAACAGGTAAACACTAGAACACTAGGCAATTTAAAACCCTGAACAAGAAATACAAATTCACATTTTCTTCGGTAAATTTTACTTTAAATCTCATCAAACTAATTTAATTTTCTTTTATTTTTTACAATTATTTTTCACAATTGTTTACTTTTGCTTCCTTTTTATACTAACTTTTTTTTAAGACTTGCACAAATTTTTCAACGTTTTTTAAACGACTTTGCAATACAGCCAATAATTTCTTCTGCCGATTTAGTTCAGCTTGCTTCACAACTGCGCAAACACGTTCCACTACCGATCGCGGACAGCAGACTACTGAATGTTAGACACCATCAGACCTAATGAAAGCCGACGCTGCTGCTGCCGAAGCCTTTTTACAGCTGTTAATGTACAGCGCTTGCTCTTATCGCTGCAAGTGTAGGTGGTGGCCAAGCTAGAGAACGAGCAAGAGAGCGAATGAAGCACAACAGCTCTGTTTAACATCAGCATCCACCGAGCTATGCTAATACTGGCCATATCTTAGCGTAAGTCAAAGAAAGCCGAGAGAGCGTTCGTTAACAGTGATAGGTCTGCAAACTCCCTCTCGCTTTGTCTCTCTCTCTCGCGCGCGCTGCACAATAATAATTGCGTTAAATGGCGTTGGTAGAGAAGATGCAGAAAAAAAATGTATGCACGACTGTGTATGTGTGCGTGTGCATTCGTTTGCGTGCGAATAGTCATCATTTGTATCACGTATTGTTCGCCAGATCCAAACCTGTGATATGTAATACATGGACATGGAATTTGGTTAAAATTCCTTAAATTGTTTGCCAAGACCTTTGGCTGGGGCAAAGGCGTGAGCTTTCTTGAGTCGCTGTTAATTTACGTATTTATTTTCGAATGTTTGTTCGCCGTGTTTGTCTTTATTATCAAATGAAATTGATATGATACACACACGCGCGCACACACACACACATACTTAATTGCACCTAATTTAAGTTCAAGGCAATGAAATCAAAATATGATAGATAAATTGTTTGCCTAACACATCACGGCGCTCTCTCTCAGTCTCTATCTCTCTCTCGCGCACGCTCTCTTTCGCTCCTTCTCGCTCCAATTGTTTGCCAAAAATTTGCAATTTATCCATTAAATACCCTGTTTGATTCAATTGGCACAGATCTGGTGCCCGATCTGAGTCTGCCAATTCGCTTGGCACCGATCGGAGCTTCTGTTTTTCACATAAGCCAAATGCAGGAATTTGCATTTGAATTATTTCTTGTTGCTTTTCTTTTTCTAACAATTTCACAGCGACTGCAAAATCTATTCGGAGAGGGCGACTCGTGCTCCATTTCGCCAACGAATTAGACAAGCGAGATTTTATCACCAAATGCGAATCGGGTTTTTTTTTGTGAACCATGGCATTAAGCGGGCTAATTAAAAAGTAGCCAAAGGTCTGGCCACATCCATAATCATGTCACAGAACATATCGGTCTGTGCCAATAAAGCCATCAGATGTCGGTATTAGCTTGAGTGCCGAGTGTCGCCATTTGCATGACATTAAACTTCAACTTTATGACCGATTTCTGTCTGGGTAATGCCACATTATGAATATCGCTTTCGGGCCAAGCGCAGGCAAAACAAAAGAACCCAAGGAAACCGGAGATTGGACAGAACAAATAAGCAAGCAAAAAAAAAAAAAAGAATAAAGAGAAACAATAAATAACCACATTTTGTTGACCCATTTGCTGGGCAAAGCACAAATAACTTCTTTGTATGCTGGGATAGTTAGGATTCCAGCAAAACTATGAAGAAACCCGAGGGGAGGGGGGACCTCCTCAAAATCTGCAGTTGCAGCAGTTATTTCGTGAATACCCGATAATGAAAATACTTTTGTTGAATCAGGGCTCCCAATCTTATCTAGATTGGAAATAACCCTCTAGATGACGAATAGCCAGCCAATTCAATGTTCAAATTGATAT